>WAAG01054737.1:0-37172 GCA_013390105.1 Tichodroma muraria | reverse complement strand
GAAACAGGGAACAATGATACAAGCAAGGATTTTTTGATTAAACCTTCAGGACTGTAACAGGAGCTAGGTGTAATATTTGATCTGACTCTTGTTGTCAGCTTATAAGAATAAAAAAGCCTGACTGTGACATGCTTGAATACTTCAAATTAAGTCTTTTTAAAAAAGCTTGGAAAATCTGTAGCTACTATAATTCACTGAAACAGTCATCCTTCCTTTCATCCTGTTTCTAAGAGTAGCATTTTCCCCCCACATTTTAACTAAGAAACCTAATTGGTTTTAAATCTATGTATTCTGTTCTTCAATAGATGATCTTCTATTCTTCATTTCTGAAGTTTCATTTTATGCTACCAACTACTCCAGTGTAAACAGTATCCCAGACACAAAAGATTAAAAATGTAAATTATGCTCAACACTCCTTGGAAGTTTCCTGCAAACACTTAGACAAAGGACCAGCCTTCAAAAATCCTTCCTATATTTTACTAATACACACTGATCTAGACCACAATCAGCAATGTTAATATGAGGTGAAGTTTTTTAGCAGTTCCAGGAAGGCATTACTACTAAAAGAGAGCATTGGCACCCGATGTGTATCTACAAGATTAAATTTAGGATGGCAATTACACCTTTCTTCAAGTACAGTCCCAATCAATAAAAAAGATTTCTATTACTTTGCCTCCCTGCCTACCAGAGACAATACTAATGATCAAAACTGCTTGCCAAGATTGGATTTGAAAATCTGAACCAGCTTTCCATGCCTTGCAGTCTCTCACTGTATATCTAGAAGGGACTATTTGAGACAACCTTCATCCCCATCTATTTTTAGACAATTCAAAAAGAGTTTTGGGTCACTGAGGATTGTTCATGTGCGGTTAGAAAAGAGAAACAATTGCTAATAAATAGCAATACTCGAGCTCCAGTATCTGATGCCAAACTATGGGTAATCTACAGTTGCTTTGGCTCACAGGCCGTGTCAGTGTAACTCTCCTTACTGAAGGATGAATTTGACACTCTTCCTTTTCTCACAATCAATTCAGCACTTAACTGATTTATTTCCCTTGATTGTTCAATATACTTTGTTAAAAACTCCCTAGATTTGGCAATTACTTTACTGCCTGATTGTGTTTTAAACAAGCTATCAATAAGAGAAAAATTTTTTTTTGGAATTTCATACATGTTTTGCGCCTTGTTGAAAGCTACCCAATAGGGACATTTTCTTGGGGAAAAAAAAAGAAAAAAAGGCCTTATTTTTCTAAACCTTGTCTTATAAGCCACTACTTCTGTTATATGTCCAAAATTATAACAAGGAGCTAAAGGCAGAAACCTTAGTAATTGCACTCTAACAAAAAATTGTACCAGCTCAGTACAGTTACTTGAAGTTATGAGTTACTTAGTTCTAACTTCTAATTGTCATTATGACTTCCAGTATTCTTTGTTTGCTGAATACTTATTTCAAAATCCTATTGAACCCAGAATAAATAGGGTACAATAAATCATGATCTCTTTTTATGGGAATAGCAAACAGAGCCATTAGGCAGAAGGGGGTTTTTGCTTAATATAAACCTTTTTAAGAGCACAATAATTGGAAGATTTAACTCATCCATGGCTTACAATATTCATTCATGTGGATGTTTAAACATTAAGTCACTGCCTCTATTCTTTTAATATTTTCTTAGGGCTTGTGTTGTTTTCAAGCCAAAAAAGTGCCCCCTACACTTTTTCTACCTAGAAAGCAGGAGACTGTAAAACTTATAAAGAAGTTGTTTCTTTTGAGCCTACTTTGCCAAAATGATGGGACGGGTTACAAGCTCCAATGAACATAGGTTTGTGTGCACATATGTGCATCACCAGAGTAAATCAGCTCAAAACCTCAGCTCAANATAGCAGAAAAAAAAAAAAAAAAAAAAGGAAAAATAGCCATATTATTCAACATTCCATAAGGGAAAGTACCATTTAATTTTAAAAGGTTTTTTTTTCTCTCATATTATGAAGTGCCATTTGAGTTTAAAGAAGTGCATGGTCTCCCTGTAGAATAGAGAGATGCAATATCTTCATTCTTTTTAAAATAAGCAGTTTTTCATCAGAAATGTCCCATTTTGGGGTGCCTGCAGATCTCATTCCTTGATTTATCCACAAATAAGTACAACAGCAGAAGCCACTCATTCTGACTGAGGAAGACCACCCGTAGGGAAAGGAGCATGATCTGCTCCCTATGGGTATTTAATGCTCAGCCTTCCTGCCAGGAAACCTTGTTCCCCATGGATCACTGACACAACAGCTGGGATGGATTGAAATGAGGAAAGTTTGGGGCTCATTTTAAGCTGATGACAATTTGAGAGGATCTGCCCCAAGTCATATACCACATCCCAAATGAGAAAGACTCTGCAATATTACATATACATAAATAAAGGAACACGGAATTATGCATAGAATTATTTTCCTTTTTAATTATTTAACTACAAAAACTGTAGATAATGGTATGCTCTGTGAACCTTATACTATATCTCGATCATCAATTAATTTTTTAACATTAATATCATTTGGGGAAGGAGCAGGACTTACCAGAATATACAAAATATGCATAACACTATGTACCTCTAAGATTACTGTTTATACTTGGGCAAACTAATTCATGCTCAGGAGCTCTAGGTAGGAGCTGCCACATACAAAATTAATGATCATTATTCAGAAAAGGTTGTCACTGTGCTTGAGAACAGGAGCTCAGGGGCAGGTTTGGACAGGCAGGTGTCTGCTTTTCAGGACACAGACATTCCTCCGTCCTCTATATTGCTGCCTATCTATTTCTGCTGAGGTCTGGGAGATTTTAGCCAGTTTCTCCCAGGAAGAAGAACACATGGATGCTCTGTGCAGCACCTTTAGAAAAGTTCCAGGCCCTGCACTGTCAGCAGAGGTGCAGGAGCTCCTCCTGCAGAGGTGAAGTCCGGCTCCAGCAGCACAGACTGTGCCGGTCTTCCCTCCATGCCCACTCCCATATCCAAGGGATGGTGTTCTGTCTCTGTTCCTAAACTAAGACACAAATTGCCTTTCTTTTCTGCCTCTGCCTGAGTCCCAGGCAACTCAGTTCCAAATTGACATCTTAGTTGACCTCTTCAGAGTTCAAAGAATTACATCCTTCTCTCTCTTCTCTGTGTCAGACCCAGTTCTGTTATTACTTTCCAGTTTGACAGGTAACTCCACTTCTTCTGCAGCTAACCTGCCTTGGAGAAGCTGTCTATTAAAACTGGAAAGTGACTCCAAGGAAAAATCCTAGCATGGCAAACTCTCAGTCTGAACCAGAAAGAACTTTTTATCCTAATGATCATAATTTTGTCAAATTTCTTTTGTCCTAACTTTGCTCTTGAAATTTTATTCTTCTGTCATGACTGTTTTGGGTGGAATCAGCCAATTTCCCTGATGATTTCTTTGCCACCTGACTAGATTTCTTTCTTTCCTATTCCCTTTGCTTAGGAATAATTTCAATCTAGACATGCAACTTGCTGGCATT
The DNA here is from genome assembly GCA_013390105.1 of Tichodroma muraria. Lineage (NCBI taxonomy): Eukaryota > Metazoa > Chordata > Aves > Passeriformes > Sittidae > Tichodroma > Tichodroma muraria. Next base: position 33,670 of record WAAG01054737.1, on the reverse strand, counting down.
TGTACCTTATCAGGAAGATGGCAATAACTTACTATGAGTTTACTAAGAGGACACAGAGACTTTTAATCAGTTTGCCTTACAGCCATAGGAAGAAAGAAACCTGCTCCTGATTTGCTCTCAAGTCCCTGCCTTTTTCCTTTTTTTTTTCTTTTTTTGCCTGAAGCAGCTTTCAGCATGCATTACCCATGACTGATTTATTAGATTGTCAGTCCTGTTAGAGTCCATGTCAGGTGTAAGACAGATTTGTCATAAGAGTGCAGCAAACCCAGATTACCCATTCAAAAGCTGCATGCCTTCCTATACTCTGTGTCAAGCTTCTGAGAGTCAACAAAGAGTTTGTCACTAACATGCATGTCTCAGAGAATGAAGATCCAAACCTTTGTGACTATCAAGCCTGTTTATTTCACATTTTAACCAGGTCTGCTGGACTGAAATGTAATTTCAATGTGCACAAGATGAAGCAGCCTATCTGTTTAATACCACAAGCCACTATCAACATCATATGTTCATTTGCCCTTTAATACAGAGACCATTTCAAAATCTTTTTCCTGCTATTAAAACACTTTTAAAAGCTTATGCCCTTATAAACCAAGCAATCATTTCCCCCTTGACAGCTACGACCTGCTACCACTTTACCAGACCAAATTACTGAAGAAGATTGGAAGTTCATGAAGACAAGAGGCAGAGATTTCCTTCAGGAGATAAAAATGACCAAAGTTCTATTCACACACAAAAAGAAATTCAAACCTGGTTCTATTCACTATTTCTTCATACAGAACAAAAATTATTTTTGCAACTTCCACTTGGAAACATTTGAGAATAAAGATACAAGTCCAGATATAAGAAATGAGCTAAACAAAATTGTTTTAGACTGTAGCTGGAAAGATCAATAAGGAAAACCATCAGTTATTTAAATTATGCAAGGTTTAGGACATTATAAAATAAAAAAATGGAATAAGTAGGGTGGTATCTGAACAAGACAAGAGCAGAAGGATTAACAATGTCATAAGTATATACAGATATCACAAAGTAATCCCAGAACACTGATTTGCCTTTACCTAAAAATAATCAGAATAGGAGGAGATGAATGAGTTCAAAATAAACAGAGGAAAGCCAGGCCTAATCTCTCAAGATAACAAAAGTTGAAGGTGAATTTTTAGGTCACAAGGTCTGGGGAAAAAAATAAAAAGGGGGGAAAAAAAAAGAAACTGAGAAAGGTTACAGCAGCAGTTTAAAAAAGCTGGGGATAGATAAGAGCTGAATTAGAAACTATTGTATTAAAGGCTACCTGGATTAGAAAAAAATATTAAAGAAGGCTTATATAAAATAAGAGGAATCTCTTCTAGGATTACAGTCTAAACAGGAAGAATATTTATATGTGAAGAGTGTTTAAAATGTGTATTATAAAGAACATAGACACTCCCTTTTTATGAGGAGTCTTGTAGAAAAGACAGGAGACGATGGGTACAAATTAATCCTGGGACATTCTGATTAGAGATATGAGGAAAATTTTTCACGACGAAAACAATCAAGTGTTTGAATAATCTCCCCAGGGAAGTGGTAGATTCCCTAATGTTGGAGACTTAAGATTCAGCTGGACATGGTGTATCATGTTCATGGAACACTACCCAAAAGTCACAGCTCTTTCAAAGTCCATGACTGGTTTAAGGGCACAGAACACCACAAAGACAAGCTAAAACTCAGACAAATCAAAATCAAGGCAGATGTTTCCAAGGCCTGGCTGCCACTGTTTAGTACACAGGTCAGCTGCAACAAACTTTAGAAAGCAAGTTTTAAGCATATTTTAATAGCTAAGTTATAACATGAACTTAAATGCACTTGTACACTCATCCCAGTTAATTAGCAATCTGCAAACTAATAAATATTCCATGGACAGAGGAAAAATTGTCCCTGCGCTTAAAAAGAAAAGTTTTATGCCAGTGGCCTGACACCACAAAGTGCTCCCAAAGTTTGTGTGGTGTTTTGTGCCCATGAAAAGAAGTGTTAGTCTAAGTCTGCAATTTTAATACTGTACTGAGAGCACAGCACTGCAATCTGTTACTGCCCGAGTGCTGGAGAGTGCTTTGCCTGGATGCTCTAGGCTAAGTCCTGTCCTTGGGTGCAAGGGCGCAGCAAAATGCATCTGTGTACTTGAGGGCTAAATTTAGATGAAGGAGAAAAGGCCACATGAGACGGAGTTTCACTTTGGATCATTTCATGCTTGGATTTGTAGTCAGTAGCTCTAAATTTTCATGGTTAGGAGAGGACACCTGCAATACATTCGGTTTTACCCAAGTTAGGGCTGCTCACAGATTTGTGGTACCCTGCTGAAGTTGCTCTTACCTGATCAAAGTTTGTACAAAATTAATAGCAGAACTGAGGGGGGGAGGACTTAAAACAGCAGCAGAACAAATTAGGCAGAGATTTAGAAAGTTTTCTGTTTTCTGCTAAGTTTGAGGTCGAGCTCACAGCCCTTATAGAAATAAAGCTCCCTGTAGTTCCTCCACAAGCTTTCCAACACCATTTTATCTCTGCTGGATTTCCAGCTACAGATTCTCTTGCCCCAGGAAGAATCTGTACAATTCTCTCTTTCTCGCTCAGCCAAGGTAGATCATGTCAAGCAAACATTCAATGTGCATACATTGACCTACCCAAAAACCATCCACATTTCCTGCTCGAGCTCCCTTGGGAGAGAACACTCAAGGAGCAGGAGCTATCCCATGTCCCGGCTCAAGAGCTGCAGTGAACTAACAAGGAAGTGAACCCTCACAAAAAAGAATTTCTTTGAGTTCAAAACGTTATCTATAAAAACTCAAAACCCACAGAACTGAAATCTGGAGAAAAGATCTTGTAACTAAGATCTAGGCTGTAACAGCAAAATAAAAAAGCCTGAAATTATTTGCAAATTAGAAAGATATCTAGTAGGTACTGGGATTTGAAGCCATTCCTCAGTGTATCTTTATTGAAAAGCATATTGTCATTGTTTCATATGTCATACAAACTAATCAGAGATTACTTTACGTTAACAAAATTACAGAAAGAGTTACTGAAGACAAAAGCTAAAACATTATTAAATAATATACCTCCATTAAAAATTATAAAATTATTGTTTACTTCTCTTTTATAGAAGTAACTACTAGGGAACACAAATCCAAGTAGACATTTATTGAGCACAATGCACTTAGGTTTTAATTAGTAGTTTAGAGGTAAAATAATGCATAACTCAAAGAGACAGAATCAGACCAAGTCTGGCTGTTAGATTTTTGAAAAACTAATTTAATATTTCTGTGTCTCATCATTATTTTATAAAATTACCACAAAGGCAATGAAAATATTTACGTTTTATCTTTCTAATCAGGTAAACAATTCCTAGTGAAGAAAATATGCCTGTTCAGGGCACCAAAACTTTGAATGGACTTGGATCAAAGTATATAATGGAAGGGGGGTGGAGGAGGGGAATTGCATAATCCATTTTCAAAATGAGGAAAAATAAATAATTTTTTCAGCCAGTCTGAGATCTCAAAATGTAAAGCCTGAAACATGGGTAAAATGACTAATTTCCTATTTTTGTATTTGTATTATCACTAAATGCACCTCAATTACTATTTCCTTACTCCTATAAACTGTTCATATAAGCAGAAATAAGCTAAAAGTCTAGTTTTGAGCTGAATAAGGATTAACAGTTAAAATCGGAGTTTACCAGTACTTTATAATGAAGAAAGTAATTATATCTGAAAAATCTAAGTTGTCACCAGACACAGGGCACAGCCAGTGGAACCTCAAGGCACAAAATGTGCCCACACGGGTGCTGTGAACCACCAGTGGCTCCTCAGATTTTCTCCCTCCTCTCCCCTCTGCGAACGCAACTGGACCAGGTTTCCTCAGCTGACAAGAAAAACAATTCTGACACAGCTGCAAAAGGCATTGAAGTCCAGGCACACGATTTTCCACAGAAAACAATTTGTTTGACATGAATTCTTCTTAATAAATTCATTTTGGCTATTATTCCTGTTGTTGTTAGTGTGCCCTCTGTATATACAGAGACAAAAACCTCATCATCAACCTGCTCCTCTTTTTTCCCTCCCTTTCTTTAAGTAGCTCTCATTGTAACTCAAAGCCCTAGAGAAAGAAGATATTCCTTACTCCTTATCTTTGGTTTCAAAATAGAAGTATGATGGATACTCTGACAGAAATGAGAACAGACATGAGGCCATAATAATCCTATGCTCTCAAATAACTTAAGGCACTAGTTCAGCTTCACTCATTCAGCAACACAAAATATTATTTACTGCCTGTTAAAGAAAAATATGATACCTCTTGATGGCAAATTCATCCTAGTTTTTAAGCATACGTTATCAGTACTCAGAAGGGAGCTGTAAGCACAGGTTTCAAAACAGTCCTGCAGAGACATTAACTCTGAAAAATTGAAGGCAAAACTGATGGAATTCAGTTTGATCTCATATTGACAGTCAGAGAATCATAGAATCACAACATCACAGAATGTTTTGGGTCAGGAGGGACCTTAAAGCTCATCCTGTCACCCCCTGTCATGGGCAGGGACACCTTCCACTATCCCAGGTTGCTCCAGGCCCCATCCAACCTGGCCTTGGACACTCCCAGGGATGGGGCAGCCACAACTTCTCTGGGCACCCTGTGCCAGGGCCTCACCACCCTCACAGCAGAGAGTTTCTTCATAATGTCTAATCTAAAGCCACCTTGTTTCAGTTTAAAGCCATTCTCCCTTGTCCCTTCTCCTCAGGGCTGCTCTCAATCCATCCTCCTCCCAGCCATTCTCTGCGCTTGGGATTGCCCTGACAGAGGTGCAGGACCCTGTACTTGTCCTTGTTGAAATTCATGATGCTCCCAGTGGCCCACTCCCAAGCCTGTCAAGGTCCCTCGGGATGGCATCCCTCCCTTCCTGTGGGCTGACCGCACAATCCAGCTCAGTGCTGTGAGCAAACTTGTCTGGAGTGTTGTCCCAGGAGCACATTTCCCATATTTCCAGTAAGATGTCTAAAACACAAGTGAAAGCACAGAAAAGTGCTGGGGAAAGGCAGCACTCACTCAGGCTGCTTTCCTTCCACACATCCCCTGCCACTGCACACACACAGCACAGGCTGGAGGCATGTGGGACAACACACAGCCTGAAATTAGAGCATTTTTAATCCTCCAGACACTGTAATAGAGGTCAAATACCATTTACAGTCTTTAATATTTTATTTTTAGGAACACTGATGACATTACAGCTCATTGGATATTTATGAAGAGACAGTAGTCTCATTTTCATGGGTAGCAAAAGCTGAGGACAGAAACGTTCACACAAAACCCAGCTGTTGATGAGCTGCATTGGGAATTTTTTGCTATCTTACACATATTACCCTCAACATTGACATTCTTACAACTGCCAAGACTTATTTTGAGCAAAGCAGCCTGTTTGGCTGGTGATTTCATACAGCAGAAGACATTCTGAGAGAAGAGAAAGAGGCAGGGAGCATTCAGTAGCACAGGTTCATCAAGTCATTACAGCACAACTTAATTTGGCCACGGGAGGTTATTTTCAATGGGAACTCTGGTTTGTGCTAACACAGTCCTACAGGAGGTCTAATCAGAGAAGCCTGATGTATTTAGTGGGAGCAGAGGGAGAAGGGTCTCACTGTGTCCTGTGAGTCCTCAGCTACCAGGACCATGGCTTGTGGAAGCAGAAATGTCTTTAGGTTTTTCTCCAACTTCCCAAAATGCTGAGGTCCTGGAATACAATTTCAGAAGCTACAAGAGCAAACTGTGCCTGGCAAAGGTTGGGACATGGAGTGGCTGTAACATTGTGCAGGAGCACTGCTGCATGGCAGGAAAAAACACACAAAGAGTAATTTTGTGTCTGCAAAGCCACTTCGGATGCTAAGGTAGAGCTCTGCAGGCTGCAGGTCCCATAAGCCCTTTATTCCCCACCCCAGGCACCCACACCACGGGACTGCCAGGTAATGTCCCTGTTCCTGCAATGGCACCAGGAGAATCAGGATTGCAAGTGCAACAGTCTCTACCGATATCTTCTGTAACCGTGCTCAAAGGCTGTTTTCCCCCTAAAACCAGGCCATTTATCTTTTAAAATTTCTATGTCAGGCTGTCATTGTCAGATAATGCCAGACCAATATTTATCCTGTAAACCTTGACAAAACCCTCATAAATGGAGTGATATGGGATTTAATTGCAAGGACACGCTTTTCTGTAGGATCCTGCTCCTTCCAGTGCACTATATGGACATAGGAAGGGGTCAGACCCAGATTGCAGACAGTGCCACAAATCTGGCATTTCTTACCTCTCAGCAGAGAGCAGATTTCCTTTTCTTTACTCAGGCACCTTCCCTGATTAAATACTGATAACTAAAAGAAACTGGCACTAACTCTATCAGCAGGATGAGAAAAGATTGTGGAAATAACCTCCTCTGGAGATACAGGGGGATGAAAATGAAATGTAGATAAAGCAAATAAGGAAGAGGTGAGGAACATTACAAACTTAGTGCCCTCAGGCTTCACAAAGAAATATATAAATGAAATACAGAGTTATGATAAACAGGCTGGAATAACAAAGTGCTATCTACTAATACTTGAATTTTAAGTGAAGCTATTGGCTCCACACAAGCAGGACTTGTTACCTTTTGACATCCCCTAGAGACTTTCAGCCTTCTTGACTGCTTTCTCTCCATTAAATCACAATTACAGCTGTCCAGTTAGCTGGGATATTTGATAGAAGTTTTTCCCCTTAAAAATGAAGTCAATTTTACAAGCAAGAAGAGCTTTAAGAGTGAGATGGCCTTTCACCAGTTTAGTAGATCATTTTCATTAACAGAACTTCATTTATGATGTGAAAGAAAACAGTTAAACATAGATAGAAAACTTATCAAATTTAAATTCTAGAGCTATGCTTGTTAAAATCTAATTGTTTTCTAGTAGTCGGACAACCTTATTATTTTAAAAGTTAAAGATTATGTCGAGGGTAAATACTATTGTCATTGTTACCATGGTAAAATAGCATTCAGTGTTCATCTCACAGGATATGCATGTCACAATAATGAATACTTGTCCAATTTACTGATTATATTCACATTAAAATACATCATTTGATTTCTAAATCACTTGTTATAGGTTGAACAATCTATTCCACTATTGTTATCATTAATAAATGTAAAATTGATCTGTAACAGACTACTTCTTTTAAGTTTAAAAGCAAGAATTTAAGCAGAGAGGTTTAAATAAGTTATATTTCAGGTGGTAGCTTACCGAAAAGTATTATTATTTTTTTCTCTTCTTTTAATTCTACTGTGTTTCAAATTGATGAAAAACACTTTTAATTCTACTTTAGATGACATTTACATAGATAATGGGTTCACACATCCTTTAACTTCCCAAAGTGGTATGCACACTTGCTTTCTACCTGAGCTGAAGAAAAGAGTATCAATAAATCTTGAGTTCATTGTAGCTTAGTGTGGTTTTATGTCTAATATGACCTATTAACAGAAAGGGAAGATTCCACTGACGTATGAAATTCACTAATCCTCCAGAACTTCTTCACCTGGAAGTTGGCACCTAGCATCGATGTTAAAATAAAACAATATAATGCAACAATAGTCTGAAATATCACAAAATGCTTGTAATAAAGCTTACTCTTATCCCAAAGTATTAGAGAATTTTAACCTCTAAAAGTGAAAAAAGATATAGGTTTATTTCTCTAACATTTCTCATCTTTGTGAACATTGGTTTAGCTCCACTGGTTTGGAGCAAATTGAAGTCTGCAACTTCACAAAGCTCCAATAAAATGCATAATGTTCAATTTCACCCTTTCTGAAGCTCTATGTCCATTACCATAATGGACTTAAAATATCACTCAATTCTCAAACTGTATGTTGAACACACAGAACAGACACACATTAACACAGGTATAGGCTTATGACAAACAATTCAGGCAAAAATGTGCTAAAAGCATTCTGAAATCTGCTGGTATTTCCATTATTAGCATACATCACAGCTAAAAGATGCTTTCCCACTTACACCTGTATTTTTATGTAAATGTTCTGACCTTGGATTAATAAATAAACAAATGTAACTAAACTTTAGTAAGGTTGGATTATTTTATTATGAATCTTAAAGCTCTTACAGATAGACCATAAAAATACACTCTAGTTACTGCACTTTAAAAAAATGTAGGCTATGACATATTCTCCAACCATTCTGGGGAAAGCAGTAACAATTCTGAACAAGCCTCTTGAGGTTATAAACAGATTTTCCATAAACTATCATCTCTTCCCAGCTATTACACTAATTTCCTTCTTGCTGCCATCACTAGTTTCACCAATAATAACTTTTCAGCCTATTTATGCAATAGCTAAGTAATACTCCACATAGCTGAATATTTATTTATTTTTGAGAGATCAGGCTCAAGGCTGAGCTGAAGGAACCTATTGGAAAATACCCTTGAAGTGGCTGCATTCTTCTACTTGGCCTTCTAGAAGAGAATTTTATGCATTAGTAACCTTCTGACAATATCTGGCTTGCATCAAGGGTCAGAAAGTGATCGATTTGTTGACATTTAAATTGTTCTCCTCCACGCTTTTTAATGCTATTTAAAGATTATCATCCATCCTTCCATTTCCAAATATATATGGTTAGGTTTTGTTTACCACTGGAGGGAGCAGAATACATTGTAGGAATGAGTTAGCAGTTCATAGTTTTTGGAAAATACTGCCAGACAGAACTGAGTCAGGAAGATTTTGTTAAGTCTGTGTGGAACTGTGTTTAGGGCCAGGGGGAGAGAAAATATCAATTTTAATCCCAAATCTGCCAGACTTTCAGCAAAGGCATTAAAATGTTCTATACTTCAGTAACTTCCGTTATTAAGACATATAAAGAGCTCACCTTGTTTTGAAAATCTTCCCTTTAAAAAGATGACCCCATGGAGAGGATTAATGGGGAATAAATCCCTAATGGCCCACCAGTCCTCTAGGCATGTCTCACCATTACCTGCTGCTGCCAGAAGCACCACACACATGTGAGGATCAGCAGGGGACATGTCTGCTTCCCTCTATTCCTCAATTTCCTTCTACCTTCTTCACCATCCCAGTATTTGGATCCTCCATGTCTCAGTGATGCATCAACCTCCCCAATGAAACCCCTGTGAGCCCCTGTGCCCTTAGACCACATAAGCAGCACAATCTTGATTTTGAACTCAAATTGAGTTATGCCATGAGTACAAATTCATTCTTGGCACATGATGATCCACTCTGGCAACAGTCCTCCTTCCTCCCTGTTATTTTTGATAGTCGTCCAACAAAACAAATAACATCTGTAGCCCAGAATAATTTTTTTGAGATTGTCCAAATTACTGTTTACCAATATGTGAGCTGCCATGAGGTAATTGGCACAAAGATGCCCTGGCATGAATACAATGTGTGCAAGAACCCCAGGAAAGGAGAGATCCTTCCTTATTGCTTCAGCCCACCTGGCATTCATTTGCAGTGGTAAGCATGGAGGAGGTGGACACACCAAACCAGCAGTGTGAGAAGGGAAGGAAGAGGCTGAGCAAGGAGATGGGTGAAGTCAAATTGTTTCTGGTGATGAACAGGATGGAAAGGAAAGAAGAGAATAAAAAGGAAAAGCAGCAGTTGCAAAGATCACCAGAGGGACAGGTAATTATTTCTATTTAATTGCAGCTTCTCTCCTCTGATAAGCTGAGTCCTTGGGTGAGCTCCCTCAAAATCTCGCATCCAATCGATAAACATCAAATTAGCACATCATTACCCATGATTCTTTTGGGAATATTAGTTCCATGGAACAAAAATTCAGGTCTGATTGAGACTAAATTAATACTGAATTTTGACTCATTTCAAACAACTGTCACCCACTGGAGATAAGTCCTGAGTTGCTGAAAGCTCAGCTACGATTTGAGCCTTGCTGCAGTTTTCACTGGGCAGATAAAAATTGTGGTGACTATTTCCAAAGAATGTACCAAGCCTCAGAGGAGACTTAGCTTTAAGGGAGAAGGAAGGAAATTTAATTAAAAGCAAACTAAAATCATTGCGCTGAATCCTTTGGGAGATTTTTACCTAGTTCTCTGTTTTTAAATACTGCTGGAGCAGGACACCCTGCAAGCAAAGGAAACATAAAACTTTTTGGAAGCTCTTGTGTGGAGTTCTGGCATAACATTTCACATCTAATAACAAGCAAAATGCATCACATAATTAAAGACTATCAGGATATTGACCAAGACCAGCTTCAAAAAGATATTAAATTCAGTATGGCTAAATTACCAGGGAAGATTTTGAGACAAAATGATTTAACTGGGCTCATAAGGGTCAAAAAAAACAGGGAGGAAAGTTAAAAGGAGGCAATTTTCTTCCTGCTGTTTTCATACATTCTGTAAAAAATTGGATTAGACAGGCTGTCAACTTCGACAAATAACTGGTAAGTATTGCATAACCATTCTCCAATGGCTATTTCAAACTCTTGCCTGGGATGGTGCAAAGAATCCCACCAGAAAACACTGGTTTAAAGCCTGAAGTTAAAACCTGATTAGTTGATGGAAGAAACCCTTTTTTTCCAGATAACTGAGCCAGTGCCCAGCCATAAACATCATTGTTTAAGCAGAGGAGCCATATCAACTCCTGCTCCTGGGAAGGTGAGTGGTGAGCAGGACTGACGATTGCCTGGCCCCAAGAAACTGCAGCTCCCCTGTTGAGGGGTCCTGCCTCGCTTGGTATTGATTTCTGTGCTTCTGATCAGTCAGAGAAGCAGTTAAGTCATTATAAACATGTTTTTCATTCTGTTGGGACAGATGTTCCTCCACTACAGTGGGCAGTTGTAAACTCTGTTTAATACATTAAGCTTCCAAGTTAAATTGCATTGGTAATTTTATCCCCTTTCCTTCCTGACCTTCATAGGTTTAAAAATCAGGTACTTAACCTTGCATTAATGCCAGGGGTTTTATTGCACAAGATTACACATTTAAAGCCATTATTATAACCTCTGCTCCCAGGTATAAAAGGCTGAGAGACATCCAAACACATGCCAGGAAAATGACTGGAATGGAAGAATAAGAAACCTTTCTGATACCATCGTTTTCTTCTTTTTTAACACTGCTATGAAAAAATGAGTCTTCCAGTTACTACACAGGAAGTTCTCAACCATAACAAAGTTACATGAATATTTCTAATGTTTTGAAGAGTGGCCTGCACAATGTCAATTGAGGGATTGTAATTTAGGAGTTAGGCCTTGTTTTCACATCAAAAGCATTTGGCATTTGCCAATTGCGCACAAAATTTTAGTAAAAGCAAAATTATTTTTTTTAATAAATAAAAAAAAGTGTCATTAATGAGAGTAATTTTGACCCAGTTAAAGAAGAACCTTAACGTAAAACTTCATTTTCCAAACATTGTCTTTACCTGTCCACAAGTTCTCAAAAAATCCCCTCACTCATGCTTTGTGCTATTTAAAAACCAAGTTGCTGGAGGTTTAAGATGCAGCTCGCAAACTCCTCCCAGGCTGAATTTCTCATGGGCGCAATGAAAACCCCCTTGTGCTCAGTCTGTCATCTCATGCCTGCTTCCCACGGGATTTGACTTTGCCTTTTTACAAGGGCCTGGAGTGACAGGACAAGGGGCAATGGCTTCAAACTGACAGAGGGCAGGGTCAGACTGGATATCAGGAAGAAATTGATCCCTGTGAGGGTGGTGAGGTTGGCACAGGTTGCCCAGAGAAGCTGTGGATGCCCCATCCTTGGAAGTGTCCAAGGCCAGGTTGGATGGGGTCTAGTGAAATGTGTCCCTGCCCACAGAAGATGAGTTGGAACGAGGCGATCTTTAAGGTTTCTTCCAACACAAACCATTCCATGATTGCATGATTAAACCTGTGGAGCTGCTGCTGATGGTCCACCCTTGTCAAGCTGATGCAGAGGTCCAGTGTGTGGGCCAGGTCTGACAGACAGTCAGACATCCCAGGAACTAGATCTATTTGTGCATAAACAGACCCTTAGCTGTTTGTTGTTTTTACTTCAAATAAGCATTTTGGTTGCAGAATTTCAATTTCCAGGTCTTTGGAGCAAAGTAGACAAGTTCTAACTGGGAAGGTCAAGTGCCCAGAAATGTTACCCACAACGCCTGCAATTTTGCATTCAGGTGGAACAATCCAGTAGTTACCAGACCTTATCAATACAAAATAAAAAGTGGCAGCTCTTGTTCATGCTATCCCTGGGAATGCCAGATGGCTTTTTCTGGCTCATGACCCAGATAGATTGCTGGTTATGTTGTTAGTTTACTTCAAATATCTATTTGTTTTAATTGCCACAGTGCTATGTTTTCTAATGATGTTTCTTGAAGAGGCATCAATTTATTTATTTCACCAGCCACTTCTCTCATAAAATGTGATACTAAACTGAGATAATATTGGCAGAATGGAAGCTACTTTTTTTTTAAGAATAAAACCAACAAACTTGGAAAAACAAAAACTTTAAATTTCATTGTATCCATAGGTCTTTATGGTTCACCTTAGATTTACTAGTATCCTGTGGAGACCTTTTATATGCAGTAAAATGTCTGCCCCAGGTAAAATTGCCAGCACTTTAGAACAAAGGTTTTGTAAGTGGTGGTTTATAATGCGTGTGGGATTTGAAAAGCACATTTTTTTCTTGTCTTGAAGATAAGTCTTATTAAGATGGCATACCCTCTTGGAGGCAATAATGGGGTTTTTCCATACCTCAAGTTTGCAATAATACTATTTCTTGTAAGAAAGGCAAAGAGTGTTTTTTTATCCTAGATGAGGTTGATACTTTCTGACCTGATATTGTTACAGTAAGATACAGATTTAAAGGAACTCTTGAACTTCTAAGCACAATAATCACTACTGCCAATATAAATCAACAATATTCAATTTATGATTGGACTGAAATCTTCAATTTTTCATCCTGTGTTTCCTTCACATCCTTACAAATAAAGCTATTTGGGGTGCATAGATCAGTTTTGAAATAAATTATAGGCATAATAGAAGCTAACAATGTCTGCAAAACTGAATTAGGATTTTTAGTACAGTTCTAATTATACTTCTAAATTGGTATAATTTCTAAGTGCTTTCAGGAATCCCATTTCAGGGCTCACTTTGCACCTCTGAACCTCACCAGGCCCCAGCTGTGCCATCACCCCACCAACAAATCGGGCTCCAGAACTGTGCTTTGCAGGCATCAGTCAGGCTTGGGAAGCACATGCCCTGCCACTCTGTCAGCCTGCACTTTGTTTACTTGACTTGCCAAAGAGAGTTACAGCATTTTCAAGCTGCATGTTGTTCTGAAGTGTTCTATTCTATGATGCTGGGTGTTAAGGTAAATCTTGCTGAATGTGTGCAAAGGTAGGTGAATCGCCTTAAACAGCATAATAGGCAGCACACTTCAATTATTCTGCTTTCTCACCTGTATTGTTCCAACAAAAACAGATTTAACAGAACATTGGCTTTATAGTAGCATCAATTTGTCAACTAAACTAGAACAATAAATATAAAACAAATCTTACAATAGACCTGCATTTTTAATCCGGTTAAAACAATATAAAAAACAATTACCAACACAAAATCTCTCATAAATGGCTGCAGAGGGCATCATGGGATCAGATCATATGGTTCTTCATTGCCCAGCTGAGGTCCTAGCTTCTTCATAAGGACATCCCAGTTAGCTGCCAGCTTTCCATGTGGTACCTCAAACCTCTGTTGGGCTACACTGGAGTTTGGTTACAATATGTGCGGCCTTTAACCACAACCTTCTTCTCAAGTCCACTCAGAAGTCCTCCTTATACACAATTAATCCATTGGATTGTTCCTTCTCACCCTGTTTCTCTGAACTTCCTCCTTCAGCAGCAGCCAGCTCCTAGACCACTGCAAAAACCACCGGAAAAGGCAGGCTGGAGCTCCTCCTGCTAGAGGCAGGGCCAGATTCCCAGGGAGGTCAGTGTGCCCCGAGACGCATCCACTCGAGTTTAAAAAGTCTCCACAGCCCCTGTGGGCTCCTGTGCTGGTGTTCCCCTGCTCACTGTGCCATTTTTTCTTCTGTATGTTCAATTTGAATGTCCCTTTCACTTCTCCAGGCTAGGCAAAGCCAGCATCCCAGTCTCTCCTCACAGCTGAGGAGGTGCTCCCACCCACCTCAGCAGCCCTCCACAGAAAATCCTCCTTTTTGTGTACATTTCCTGGAATGAGACACAGCATGGTGGTTTCAGCTGCCCCAATGCCACCACCAGGAGGAGAATCCCCATCCCCAGGTGCTGAGCTTCAGGCTGGCCTTTGCTGGGCACTGGGAGTTTTCCACTGGCCAGTCTTTCCAGTCTGTTCAGATCCCTCTAGAAGACTTGTTTCATGCTTTCCTCAAGCACTGGAGACTGACACCCCTCCAACTTCCTAAGGCCCCCTTCTTGCATTTTTTAATTATTTCAGATGCAGAAAGTGACACTAAAATCTGATATTTTTCTCAATCTTATTTTATTATTCTGAAATTTCCTTCTCACGTTTCTTTCCAGTAAGTCCTATTGCATTAGAGCTTAAGGGAAAGTTTAATAAGCAGAAAGACAACAACTTTACCCCATATTATTTCATTAGTTCCAGAACCAACCTCACTAACTCCTCTGCCCCTTCTATTTACATTCTGTATTTGCAGGCAACTACTGTGTCCTTTGCTTTAGTAGTTGCTAAGCCATGCCATGCATATTTAACTCTTAATCATTTCTCATTAGTTCATCTTCCCAGTTCCTGACTCACTTTTGTGAATATTAATTAGCTTGTTAAGAGCTTTATGCCTCTGTTGGCCTCGGTCCTGCCTTTATAGAAACCGAGGGAAAATTCCAGTTCAAGGGACCAGGCAGCTCCCAATCTAACTGTGACATCTCTGTATAGGAAGAAGAATATCTTCCTTTCTTGTCTTTGCTCGGGGCATTTCTGTCACTTTTCCAGGCCCCAACTGCTATCAACTCCCCAAAGATTTTCAGCTGCAGGAGGCTGACTTTTATTACTGAAGAAATACAGTATCTTATTCTCTCAATAAGCTGGAAATTCAAAGGAACAATTTATAGAAAGGAGAAAGAAATATTTTAGTTCAGTATTGGAACAGACAGGTTGTTATAAAACTGCTTGGTTAATGGCATAAATATTGATCAATAGCACAGAGTCATATTAAAATACATGTTCTTTCTCATAGAGAGGTAAAGCTACTCAAAGAAATTTACACACAAATTTTGAATAAAAATTGTTGTTGATAACATGGAATTAAGAAATAGAAGAAAAAAATACAACAAACAGGAGAAACCCACGAGCTTCTTACCTTTTAAATAGAATCTTTTGATTCTGCTCTCTTTTTAAATTATTCCTTTCATAGTTCCTTTACTGAGCTTTTCTTTAATAAGGTGGAAACGTAAACATCTTTTTGACTGGAGAAAAGATTTTAACAGCTTTCGATTTGGAAAAGCACTTGCTTTCATTCTCAGATTTTAAAAGTCAAATGAAGAAATCTATTTCTATCCCAGTTCGATTTCATTTTCCCACCAAGCAAATCAGTAAACAATATTTGATAGCTAAAAGACAGTCCATTAAGATGCTCAATTATCTATTACCGTTTAAATGAGTATGCTTTGAATACTACACAGTCCCTAAATCATGAGAGGAAATGTTATCTAGAACAAATAAAACCTAAGCAGGAATGCTTTCATCTTAAAAAAGTTTGTGCCAGTTATTACTGTAGGTCACCTTCAACTTCTGTATTAAAGAAAGCACTTATTTTTATGCAGAGTTCTATCTGACAGAGGGGTTTGTATTTTCCTTTAGGATAAAAAACAAATGGTACTGAAACTCCTGCAAGTCCCTAAGCTCATTCATTATGTTGAGAGAACTGGAATATTAGTGCAGGAAACAAAGCATCTGAAGAAGAAAATGGAGGTGGTTACTGTAGAAAAATATTATTAGTGTAGCCCTCATCCTCCCAGTGCTACGCACGTAGGAGGGGGACATGGATCCTTGAGCAGAATGCAAGGTCTGCTGCTCTCTCATGGATTCAATCTTTCCTTAAAAAAAAAAAAAAAAGAGAAAATATGAGAAATGCTGATTTTGCGTTGCAAATAAATCAATGAGCATGCTGACATCTTTCACGGTGTTATTACACATTTAAAACAGTAGCATCAGCCTGGGGTTTATTTAAAATAATTTGCATAGTTCTGTATGAATGGTTTTAAAAAAGAAACAGAGAGACAAAACAAGGTGATTTGCAGGAGTTATTTTTCAAATCCAGCTGCAGGACATACTCGTTGTCATGCCTTAAAAATCCATTTTCTACTATAAAAATGGAGTAAGAAATATGTGGTCTAAAATCTTTGAGGCTGCCTTAGACTTCTAAAGAAGGAATCCACAGCTGATCAGTTGTCCTTGGAATCATCACCACCTGCAGAAAAGACAAGGGCTTCCCAAAGAGCTGAATGTTCATTCTTCACTAATCTGTGATCTAACTTAAAAAATCATGGAATCACAGAGTGGAAGGGACTTTAAAGATCACCTAGGGACACTCTGTTCCAGAAGGGACACCTTCCACTATCCCAGGTTGCTCCAAGCCCTGTCCAACCTGGCCCTGGACACTTCCAGGGATGTGGCAGCAACAGCTTCTCTGGGCAACCTGAGCATCACTCTCACAGGGAAGGATTTCTTCCTAATATCCAATCTAAACCTGCCGTCATCAGCTGAAATCCGTTCCCCCTTGTCCTGTCACTCCAGACAGGTGTCCAAAGCCTTTCTACAGCTCTCAGGCAGCCCCTTTAGGCCCTGGAACGTGTTCTAAGGTCTTCCCAGAGTGAGCAACCCCAACTGTCTCAGCCTCTCTCCACACAGCACAGGTGCTGCAGTCCTTGGATCACCTCCGTGGCCTTCAGCCACTGCCATCACCACATCCAGCACATCATCCCCAAGGACACATCAAATACGACAGTAAAAGTGGTTCAAGGGCCACAAAAGTCTCATTCTCCTGCAAAGGACATCTAGACCTTCCACCATCTGTATTTCAATTTCTCACCTCCCAAGGAAGCAATAAAAAATACCTTGGCATATTTCTGCCCATTTCCAAGATTTAGATGTTTCTGATAATAAGAAACGGAATCTTATTATCCACAATCCACCATGATATCCATCACAAAAAAGTTTTTTTTCATAGTAAACTAATATTCAAAACACACCAATAGCTGTCCCTGGCTTAGGTGGTCTAAACAACTGGGCTGTGATGGACAAATGCAGCCCCCCTCAGGCTGTGTGGATAAGCTGTAACCTGGCTGTAGTTGTGCTGGGTAACAAGCCACCATCATTCACACAATGACAAACTTGCCAAAACAATTAACAGGATGTAATCTCCCTTCATCCCTTGTGCCAGACCTGAACTGATTATTCCTCACAGCCATATTTTTCAAAAATAGCCGCTTGATGTAATCAGCCTTTGCTACATTCCCACTTGCTGAGGGGTGTAATGTGGGTAACGTGCAGGTAATAAAATGCTTGCTCTGCAAACAAGCAGACCCTGCATTCAGCAGTGAATGAAGTTTCCACATTGGATTTAATTACTTCTACTTTAAAATATTATCCCTCCTTGTAGAATAAAACTTCTATTTGTGTAAATCATCGTGTCAGGGAACATGCATCATCATCATTCAACTTCCAGTAGAATAATTGAATGTGGGGGTTTTCATCATGAACATGCAAGAGATCCAGAAGATATTTCTCAACAGCAGTAAAGTAACTCCAGGGAGTGTAGTTATCATGATTATCATCAGGCAATTACAGTCTAGCTACTGAAGGATAAGAGACCTTGAGTTGCATTACTTGCATCATAACACTGACATTACGGGTTCAATTATCACATAATTCCTGCTTGTTTACCCTGTTTTACTATTTAACTTTCTAGGATGCATAAAGGGAGACAGGCAACAATAGACGCACACATAGGGCAAAGAGCACAATAAGAACCTCCGTGGAAGGAATGCATGAACATCAGGATGATTAAAAAAATTAAAATAAGAAGAAAATCATAAATCTGTAGAGAGGAATATACAAAGCTCTTTTTGGAAAGCTTCTGCAACATTTTCCCTGGATTTTAACTTAATAAAACACAAAGAGCTACTTGTAAACAGACAAATAATCCCACCATGAATCCATAAGGCCGTGATCCAGCAAAGACCTGCTTGTTCTGACTCACTCCAGCAAAACACTTAATTCCTGCTTAGTTTTGATCACTTGAGAATCCCTCTTTGACCTCAGGAAGGTTTAAATCTGATTAAAACAAAGCATATCTTTCACCTGTTGTGGGATTTAGGGTTTGAGCAACAAGGAGGTTAATTTATATTTGGTCTGGGAAAAAGAAAAAATAATAGTTCTGTAAAACATATTGGCAGCAATATATTCTAAAATATTCTGAGGAAGCTAAAGTCCTCTAAGAAACATGTCACTCCATGCCTGTATTACCTTGTGCTGACAATTAAATGTACTTTTGGTAACACATAAAATGTATTGTCTACGCCTATTTCCGCATGCCTAAGGAATTTTGCTTTCCAACATTTTATCTGTAATTATGCTTCACCTTATTGTGAACAGGACAAATATTGACAAAATTTGAAACTGCACGACTTGCATGGCTGATTTTTCCGGACCATTAAGCCTGTATTTTTTTCCCCAGGAAGATCTCCAATTAATTTTATGGTGTTATAGTCAGCTTCAATGGAAGGTTTTACTTAGAAAAAAAGGATTTTTTGTAGTTGACACCAAGATTGAGACAGTTCAAAGGAAATGTAGTGTCATACAAATATGGAAGTATAGGCAATTTATTACATTTACTGAATCTCTAAGAAACATTGTAAGGGTTTGGCTGCCATTGTCTTTTTTTTTTCCATAGAGATCCAAACAATTTACCAAAAATAACAGGGAGGTAATATGTCTTTTGGCAAAGGTATACCCAGCACAGGACACATGTGAGGATATTTAACATCACAGATTTCAATTTCATAGTTTTAGCTGGGTCTTTTGTTATCTTGCAACTTGTGTGTGACCCAACATTTCAGATATGTACGTAACTATACATTAATAGCAATTGCTTAATAACAATCATAATTGACTTTAATATGTTCAAAATCTAAAAGACCATCATCTCCAGGAAATGATTTTGTGCATTGTGTAGTTAACTTCAAAGTCAAGAAGACCTGGACTTGAAAGGGAAAAAAAAGAAAAACATTGATGAAGTAAATCTGGAAGCAAGAACCACAGGAAAATAAACAGTCATGTTTAGGAAAAGCCTGTTATTCCTTGTCTCTTGGTCCTTGTGGCAGCCACATGGATAGTTTATATTGCAGTTTCCTATTGCTAATGCAACTGGCACATCAGGTTCAGAGGATTTACAGAGGGTTTTTTCAAAGCCAGTTAATTTGCTGTGTCCTGCACTTCATTCCTAGCGGACATCCAGTGTTGCTCCCTGGGCTGATAGGTAGCAGCAGGCTAGGGAGATGTTTACATGGCTTTTAAAACTAAAAAGCAGCCTTGCCACATTTGGTGACCTCCAAAGTGAGTAGAATTGCAAATGGCAAGGACTGAATTTAATTCAGTACCCAGCATACCACTAATGTTTTACGTGCATGATCAATGAGCAGAGCTGGGATGAGAAAAGTGCTGAATATTCATGGAAATGAAATTCTCTAACCCTAATTTCAAAGATAAAATACCATTTTCACTTTGACAAGACTGTTCTGGGTGTTTTCCAAGAATATTGATGCACAAAAAGCTCATTAGAACTTTTAAACTGAATGAACAACCACTGCCCTTTGTCAGGCCTGGAATTATTCAGGGTGGAATTGGTTGTGTTCACATGACTTATTGGATGTGGTAACACAAAGAGATATCCATGCCAAATCATCCTGAGGACCTTCCACATCGTGACTGTAACCTTCATACTTCCTCTGCCACCCCTGCAGCTTTGCTCCTGCTGTTTGAGGTTCTCAGATGTCCTCAGACTTACTGGGTTTGTCTGATTCAGTCTACTGGAAACCTTTGTGGCTTGAGTTCTACAGACACAAATGCATCAGGCACAGACACAGAGCTCTAGGAACACTTCAAATATAGATTGTAAAGTCTCCAGTAGGGATCACTGCAATCAGGCAACTAGATGGACCCTGTGTGATGCCACCTGTCTGAGTTAAGGCAGGGAAGATGAATTTCAGTCCTTCCTCTACCTGTCTTTACCATCAATTCATCGCATGCTCACTTCAGGCTGCTGGCCCTTAAGAGAAGAGCTGTAGAGCAGTTGATAAAAAGAGGTGTCATAACCTGTGAAATTCCTATCATTCTCTGTCCTAAAACCAGCATGAGATCCCACTGGCCTGTGTTCAGGTTCAGTGTAAGTATTGACCTATTCGATCTACTTATAGCATATCCATAAATTCAAACCACATTTAACTAAAGATCAAACTTCTAAGCTTCTGCAGAGAATGCCAAAAATATACCAGACTGAAGGGCAGTTATGTCCGGACAGAAGATCCTTTCTTGATAATCATGAACCATTCACTCAGGACAGTCATTGATCCAGTTTGACTATATCAGGAGCAAGATGTTGCACTCCACCAGGGAATAAATTACATCCTTGCTGGCGCTGGGACATATCTTGTGATATTCCTTCCACTAATTTTTACTTTGAGCCAACCACTGCAAGAAATCTCAAATTAGTTTAATTTTCAATCTGTTCCTATACAATTTTTTATTGCTCTAAATTTACAGTAGAAATTTTTCTAGGGGATTATGTAACTACAGTCATGGAGCTTTTTTCCAAACAGTTTCAATTTTTCTTTAAAAGTCCGTATTTAAATCCCATTTTTATTACTATGATTCCATTGAATGCTAACAAGTGCATTGGCAGTTGTAGGCATGTAGCATTCTAATATTACCTTGAAAGCAAAATGCCCTTTTTCTATACAGATAAAAACCCCTTTCCTATTGACACGATTCTTTTTCTACATCACAATATCCTGCAATATTAGACGAAGATGCAACACATGCTGTTTTCTCAGAGATCTGTTACCACGACTACATATTAATAAAAGAT
Source organism: Tichodroma muraria (assembly GCA_013390105.1). Classification (NCBI taxonomy): domain Eukaryota; kingdom Metazoa; phylum Chordata; class Aves; order Passeriformes; family Sittidae; genus Tichodroma; species Tichodroma muraria. The sequence goes on along the minus strand of WAAG01054737.1, from coordinate 12,547 downwards.
TTCAGGAACAGCTTTCCCTTCTTTAGAAATTCCACACTGCAAATGTAGAGGGTTAAGCCCTTAGCCGGAAGGATGGAAGCACATATATCTGGGAGCACAAATAATGCAAAAGGGAGATTTGTGAAGATATAGAGCAAAGAGACAGGGTCTGGTGACACACATTTTGGAGAAATAAATGGTGCTGTAATTTTACTGCGTCACCTGCTTGAGCAGATTTTTAGGGTTTTTTTTCTGGTTTCATTATGCACTTTTTCCCTTTGGCTCTAATAAAGGAACTTTCAGTATTTGAACCCCAGACTTGGAAAAATAAGGATTTAATTTATTGGAATTCTAGGTATTTTCACACATGGCGGGAAGGGCAACAATTATCTCCTGAACTTAAGATAACTTTACGATAAAATTGGAACTGGAAACTACTTGTTTATTCTGAAAATTGCCTTCTGCAAACAGAAACAGCAATTTAGACCAGAAAGACAGGTGGTCAATTAATCCAAAGCATAACCAGAGAATTAGGTGAGGTTCCTCAGCAAGAATAAACCAAACCAGACCTGGAGACATTCAGACATTTGCAAGCAGTGACAAAGGTTTGGTTGCCAAGTATTGGAACAGCAGAATTATGCTGGGACACCAAGTCCTGTGAGATTTTATCCTATTAATTAAAGCTCCTTTTTGCAAGAAGCAGCATCCCAAAAACCTGCTCTGACACACTGAAATATTGCTGAAAGGAATCAGATGTATTTGGGATGTGCAGTGAGGGTTACATTTGCACATATGGAACAAGGTCCTGCAAAGCTCAGATCCCAAATGAGCCAATAGCCACAAGCTGGAACTTATTTGAATTCACTATTTATTTAAAACTCTAAGAGGAAATATTTCCATAGTGAATTCATTTGCAAATTCAAGATGACATCTTTGGCAAAAAAAACTACAACAGGTCACTTACATTTACCCATTTATTCGTCTAATGATTTTTAATGCCTTCTGAATTCCTAATTAGAAAGTCATATCTGATAGTTAAATATTGCAAGACATCATATATGAATTATTGTCTCCTAGTATTTTGCCAAAAATATAATTGGAAACACATTATGTGGAAGAAAAGATAGTTTTTCAGCTATTCATGACCGTGGATAGGTTTACCTCATGTCTGTGATGAAATTTGTAAATGCAAGTGTGTTTTGATTTTTAGGAACATTTTACATAATTCACATAGATTTCCAGGTAGAAATGCAGAAATGTAAATTTTCAGGGAGAAACATAGATTTTTCAGACAGGTAGAAGTGCAGTTTTCCTCTTTGTTCTTTATTTCCACATCCTCTGAGCAGAAATGCTGTGAGGCAGCAACACATCCCAGCCCTGTCCTTTCCCTCTCCGTGCACGGAGATCCTCAAGACAATGAGTAATGTGAACAGGGTTGTGGCTAAATTGCTCTGGAGATGACTATTCAGCAAAGAGGATTATCTAGAGGCAGGTTACACAAGCAAGATAAAGTTCATCGTGTGAAAAAATGGCTTTTTGTCTAATTAACCTGCGCTGATCATGTTCGTGGGCTGATTTACAGATCCATCCTTCAGGGTTTAGGCTGGAGGCCGGGTTACACAGAGCCCAGCTCTGCCATTTCAAGGCCGTTGGCTCGCTGCTCTGAGTCCCAGCATCCCTATGCAGCCACAACAATGCACTTCTGCTGTATTTTTTGTGTGGCAATTCTTAAATTGCATCAAATTCCTCATTAAACCATCTCTCACAGGGATGGGAGTTGAACACCTGCTTGCCACCTCTAAGCGAGACTGTATTTTATATAAGTAATTTAAGGCATGAGCTTCTTTAATCTCAGTGGTGTGTGACAGCTGCAGTTCAGGTCTGTCCTGACTTTTGTGCAACATTTCAAGTCATATGGTGTTTAAAATCATATACTTTCGCTGAGAATTTTTTTAAATTTATTTTAGTATTGTGCAAGGAAATTAAATATGTAATGAGATTTAAACCCCCTTCCTTTGATATAGGTAAAGTTGAGGGACCACAGTAACATCAGCTGGCTTTGCTCCAACCGAGGGACAGGGAATATGAAATAAAAAGTAGGTAAGATCCCTTTTTGCTACTGTTCTATAAGTAGTTGAATAAATTTCAAGTTCGTGACACCTGGTAGCAATGAAAATGGAGAAAAGCCATAAAGATCATGCTGTTATTATCCCATGCACCATTAGGATTAAGTTGAGTAGTATACATGCCAAAAATCTGAAAGTATAGGAATTTCTTGGGGGACACATTATATACAGCACAAGTACCTACACCTCCCAAAGTCATGGTTTAACCCTCACTGAAGCTTGCAGGTAGGGTTGTGCATTCACATTTCATGATAATTTCATATAATTTTCATAAGTGATGGAGAGAAAAGAAGTGAAAAACCTTTAAACTGGTTGTGATGTGTGTAAACGAACTTTGAATGGAGGAACAAGGATTTCTCACCCTGCAGATCCATACAAGTGAAAATGGGAGAGCAAGAACCAAAGGGCAGATATTGCCACTGGCCAGTGAACATCAAGAGGAGTACAGTTTACTAAAAGATGTTTTGATGCAGGAAAGGTAAAGAATCTTGAGGAAGTTGGCTCATGGAGAGGACACAATCACAAAAATAAGGAACAAAATAAAATTTGAATAAATATTTGGGTCCTTGAGAAATTTGGCATTTCATCAGAGTCGTGTTCTTAAAAAAACACACAAGAATTCCAAGGCATCTGCCAAAATAAATATGAGGATATAGTTCATCACTTAAAATAATCTTCACATAGACAGTTATATCCACAGGAGAGATTCTAGGAAAAAAGCTTTCCCTAGTAATCTATAGTTAAATAAAATATTATTCTCTGATGTGCTAAGATGATGTGACACATTGTGTGTCACAATCAGAAAAGAAAACTTTAGAAGAAACAGATTATTTGCATTCAGAGAGAAGAGAGGAGGAAAAGGTCCANGGGGAGGGAGAAAAAAAGAATGAGAGTGAAAATGGAAAAAGATGAAGAACCTTAATTGTTGGTCCTCTCAGATTCCAGAGCACCAGTTTTAGGGACCCCAGATGAACGAATCTTTTCATGATTGAGATAATGTATAGGCTTCTAGTGAAAATCTCCCTTAAGAATTTGAAAGTAAGAAAACATCTGAATATGTATGTGGGGATGAAGGTGAGAAAAACAATATTACCCACACCACCACCATGGCCAAATTAGTACAGCCTGAGCAGGAAAAGATGGAGTGACAAGAATAGCCGCAGCCACAGCGACGTTTCTTTCAGTCAAGGATGTACTAACCAACAAACTCTCACTGGAGACAATGTCCCAACAGGGCTGTCCCCAAAAGCCACATCCTGGACTCCTGGAACTCAGAAGCAGAGGGACTGGGCAGTGACAAACCTTTGTCACCAGCTGGGAGAGGAGCCACGGCACAAGAGGGGCTGTGGTGCTGCATGTGAGAACAAGATGCTGCTCCTCATGCCAGCGGCGCTGGGGTCTGGGGTGTGATGGTTTCCAACACACCGAGCCAAACCTGTCCCTGATGCTGATTCACCAATGGCAGCAGAATTCCATTGCAGATCAATTTGAAGCACTGCCTTTCCAGAAGTTTCTGGGACAAGGTAGGAATCTTCCTCTTGTTGCCTCAGGCAGGCTGAAACGTTGCTCAGTTCAATCAACGTATGCACTGAACTTCAAAAGTTTCACTTAACAGAATATGTGATGAAAAGAAAAATAATAAATTTTTCAAATGAAAAATAGAAAAGGTTTTGCTACATAGTTCCCAACACTACAAAATACAGTTATTAAAATAATCTGACCACAAAATTATTCCTGTGGAGAAGCAATACTCCATTTCTGGTGGATTTCTCCAGCAATATCTTTTCCACCTGGTGGGTTCCTTTTTTAATACAGAAACTATCCACACTACAGGATTTAAAACTAATCAGTTTGCAAGCTGTTCTTAAACATCTACAGCACTATGAGTCTAAAAATAATGTTCAGCCATACATTCTCTATATCATATCATTCTCTAATTACATTTCACCACAAGGGCATAAAAGAGGAAGATATCCTCCTTTAACACTGCAAAGGTGGGTAAAACTGTCATCTCAATATTCAGGATTGCTTAGCATTAAAGTTTCTTCTGTACTGATGTTTATTTTTAATTGCATGGACCTCTATGCCAGCATGTGAACAGTTCCTCCACGTTTCTTTCCAGGAGCATTCTACCAATTACTTGATCTTCTCCCTCTCCCATGTGGTGAGTTAATACAAAACTGATACAAATAAAATTGTAACAGGTCCCTGTCTTTGGATTTTTCCAATTAAAAAAAAAAAAAAGGTATTTAGGAAAAAAATTACATTCACTAATAAAAAAGAACCAAACAAATGAAGGATGAAAATTTTTATCTGATTTTAATTATTATTGCTGTCATGTGAGAAAAAATCCGTTTTTTGTGAAAGAGTTGAAAAAATATGAAAAATTAAGACCTATATTTTCTGTTATAAAGGAGAATAACTATCTTTTATTAGAAGGCACTTATCCTTCTCTTTCTCAGGAAAGCCAGGATACAAACAGAAACATCCACTGCTTTGATTGCCTGCACTGCTTTCTTTGGGCTTGTGCCCCTCGTTTACTGAGCTCACACAGAACCACGTGTGGAACCTTCTCCTGGTACCTCTCTCCCAGAACACTCAGAGGTTGAGCAGTAGGGTTGTGAGGCTGAGCTCATTGAAGCTCTCTGTCTTTTCCAGGCTAAGAGACTCAATTTTCCTCTGTGTCATGGATAAAGCATTGATTAAAAAGCAACCACTCCAGTGCCCTCAGTGGCACTTGAACCAGTTTGCCCTGGTGGCCACAGCTCCTGGGACATGAAGATACTTGAAGAGGCAGAATTCTGTGAATGTGCACTGGGACCCATCTGCCATGCTGGATGCCCACACCAGCTCCAAACCCAAGAGGGAACTTCAGCCCAGAGGTCACCTGTGCTGTGTTCATTCAGTATCTCTGCAAAGATTTCAGCTGGCAAAGAGCTGATAAAGAGCATCACAGATAAAGCCGCTCAACAGAGAGCTATCAGCAGGAAAGCATGGTGATCTATCAATAAATGTACAATCACATTGTTGATTTAAAATACTTGAGTAAGGTATCTAAATAATCAGCATTTATTCATTATTCATTATAGACAATATGCTGTTTAATATCTCTATAACTGATATGGAAGGTGAGATCAAGTGTACCCTGACAGAGTTTGCTGAGGACACCACACTGAGTGGGGAAGTGGACATTTCAGGAGGGAGAGCTAGCCTGCAGGAGGTCCTGGGTGGGTCCTGGACTGAAAGACAAAGGATGTGTAAGTATTAATCATTAAAAAGGATTTATTCCATGACTAGGTCACACTATTTAAAAGCTGAGAGTGAAGTATGTGGGTAAGATCAGGGCACATGTCTGTACCACAGACTATTGTGGCTCAACCCCAAACAACCCCCTGCCTGTCCAAACCGTGGCTGTGCTCCATTAAATCCTTCTTGTCACTGTGTCATCACTGTTGTCTGGTTGGATTACACATGATTAGACAGATTCATTCACACTAAGCAGTTTATTCCAAGGGAGCCCAGCCCACTATTTCCTCTCGGTACATAATAGCTGAAAACACTGAGTGCTAAAGAAAATGATTCTGCATATTTTAACAGAAAAGCAGCACTTTAATGAAGGAAGAACACAGCTTTCCTTTTCACATACAAGTTTCCCAGGGAAGTTTCTGGTCTTTAATGCCATTTAAACCTTAGTGCAGAGGAAAAAGAAGCCAACCAAATAAAACCACCTGTAGCTCTGATTTTAAGAATTGGCTCACGTTTCTCAAGCTCCTGCCTTTCCAGGCCCCTGTCCTTCCACTCCTCTGCAGAGGTGAGGTTTGTGATCAAAAGCGCTTCTTTGCAATCAGTGTAAATGCTCACATTTACAGTGGGCCTTTAAAACAGCCCATGGCCTTTAGAATTAGAGTTTAAGTGCAAGGGAAAGTCTGCTAAAAGACCTCCTAGCCCAGCACAACGTGGATCCCGCTGACACAATGTAAACCTACGCTGACCCTGTTTGTAAGAAACTCAAGAATGATTTTCTACACAGGTTGTTACATTTACCAGAGCTTTTACAAGTTCCTTCAAAACATTCCACCACGGCACTGAGATTTCCAGAAATTAAAAACAATATTAATTCTGCTGTGATTAAAGTACACAAGTATTGCCAAATAAAATCAATATTTTCACATTTTCCTTGAGTATTAAATACGTATTTTTAGATTCCTATATTTCAAAACATGACTTCCTAGGAGATGGTTATTATTTTTTCCCCTGGCTAAGCACAAAGCAATATTAGCATCTCTAGCAGAAAGCCCTGGTAATTGGTTTGACAATTAAAAACACAAATATCAAACCACTGAGGGAAGATTACCCAGGACCAGTAATTTGCAGTTTTGTTTAGCAGGACAGGAAGCTTAAGGGCATTCAACAAAGAGCATAAAACGTACTGTATAATGGCAGTGACATTTTCAGTTATCATTACTGCAAAAGGCAACAAAATACATATTGTCAGCTAACATACCTGGTCAGCTTATGACCCCAGAGCATTTGTTCAAAGAAGACATTTTTAGAATTGTCCCAGATATTTGGGGCACAATTTCCTTTACTTGAGAAGATTCAAAGCCATACTGGAATCCTGACTTTCTGGAAGTCAACTCCTGAATCTGTTTTGTACACAATAGTACCCTAAAATGAGGAAATGGCAACCCCAGGAGCTGAAGATCCACAATCTGTGCTACCACCTCCAGCTTCTCCAGAGATACACCAGCATACCAAAATACCATAGATGCAAAGGGTGCTTTGATCCCTTGCCAGCACCCAAACTCACACACACCCATAAAAACCAGTTCAAAATGGGTGTTTCCTTCCTTGGGCTTCTAAATATTGAAGATTTCAGTACCTGCAATACCTTCACAATGGTTTTATCTCTAGGAGAAAGTCATTCAAATTAATATAAAGAAAAAAGGTGAGATGCAGTCAGAACCCTAGCTGCAAATAGTTAATCTACAAAGACAGCCTAGCCAGCTGCTCCACCACATTTTCCTCAAGAAGAAATAACTTTCAAATAACAGTAGCAGAAGAAGAATAAAGATTTCACAGGGAAAAATCCAAGGAATCCAGCTAAGAGCATTGTACATAAAAGAAAGATATCTTCTTTGTTTCCACCATTTTGACAGAACCAGACACTGCCTGACAGAAACAAGCACTCAGCTCAGTCTCTGAAGAACATAAATCAGGTCAAGATTTCCAGTTTACCTTTCTACCCAATCCAAAATGGAACAGAAATAAAACAATTTTTGTCTCTTATATGTGCTACAGGAATGTAGAAATTTTCTGTAACTATTGTTGGTGACCAAAAATACTTCTGCACTTACTTTTTGGACTACAGATATTAATTTCTTGATTTGATTTCTTTTTGGAATGCCATTGGAAATATTTTTACAGTGTTTTTTGTTCTGCTATTCCTTTTCTCATATTGGCCTCATAAGCTTAATATTCAGTGTGGTAGTAGAGGGCTTTTTATATTCTTTGCTAGTGATCTATCTTTAAATAATAAAACACTGGCATTGTGAGGTGCCTGGAAAGATAACAGCCAAAAGAGAACCATGGCATTCCACATCCACTGCTGTGGGGAATCAGAGACATCCTCTCCCTCCCACCAGAGCAGCATTTTGGTTAATTCTGCCTAAGGATCTGCTCCTCAGTTCGTATCTGATATAAAGTAAGTCTCACTGCTGAGATCTTCCTGGGCTAATGAAAACAATCTCATTTGGTTTGTGCTGTGAGACTGTGTTTCTTAAATATCAACTCAGCCCAAGGAGAGAGGGGGGGGGGGGAAAGGAGAGCATCCTCTGCATGGTCTATTGATCTGTGCTCCAGCCTCCTGAGCCTCTGCAGCTCAAGACAGGACACAGTGCCAGCCACATGCACCAGGGCTGATTAAGGACCCTGACTGCTGGTCTTATGAGAAACACTTAAGGAAGAAATTGGGCAAAGGATGTCAGAAGCTTGAGGGTAAAAAAAGGGGAATGAAGGAATAGAAAATGAAGTGTGAAAATAGCAGGCAAAGATATAAAGGGGCAAAGACAGTGATGAGTCAGGTGAGCTACAAGAATGAAAATTACCTAGAAAAGAATTAAAGGGCACTAGAGGTTGGAAAAGGAGCACATTTTTTAAGTTCGCAGTCTTACTTTCATTTGGGAGAGTCTGGTTTTGAAGAGAGAGAAAGAGATTAGAAGTAAGAAGAGTAAATAATGAGTCCACATCTAATTTACTCATAAATTAAAGTCAATCACAAACCTGACTAAACAACTTAGAATTCAGTTGGGATCCTCTAGAAAGCTACTGTAAAAATGAAAAAGGGGCATTTGAGGCTTGTATTTCAGTTACCAAGTTCTTAATTATCCTTGCTTTGACTCTCCATCTATGCTGTAGATCACTTTGACACGAGCACTTAGACTGCCTCCATCTGGAGGCTCTACAGCAGCTGCTACTAAAGCCAGCAGGATTCCCTTCTTTCTGCAGGGCACATAGTCCACAGGCATTTCACCCATCACTTGCAGTACCCTATCTAGATATCAGCAAGATGGTTGATGCTTGTTGAGATACAGATGTAAAGGTTCTGAATGTGAGGTACTGCACACACAGAGGTTGTATCACACAGATTATTGAAGGCTGACTAATAATAATTGCAGTAACTTGGTGAAAAAACTTTCAAGGCACAGATAAAATTGTTCCTAACTCACCCTTTTTCTCCAACTCACACTCTCAAAATAAGGTCACTCATCTCCTTGAGAGAATTGAAATTGTCATGGAATGAGAACCACAACCTGCCAACCACAGGGATCAGAATGCCAAGGGTTAGAAAGAAAGAAATGGCAATAAACTGCAGAGAGGCGATGACAAAAATTCTGTGAGAGATCTATTACCCCACTGCTGGCTGGCCTACAAGGAGACTCACTCTGCTGCCACCTCCAAGGGCAGCCAAGTTGTCAAGCCCAGAACTCTTGCCAGCACTCCTCTTTCCTCAGCTGATGCACCAGGCTGCCCAGGAGCCACCAAACCTCACTTCCCTGCAGCTATCATGCACAACCTTTGCCAGACACTTCCAGTACTGCTCCCACAGAAAACACATGTTGGTCTTCATGGCCTCTGCACCACCAGCATCGTTCATAAATACACGTTTGCTCAACTCATTTGTAAAACAGACAATTCATTTTGTTTTTAAGAAACAGCTCTGAGGAACAAGTTTAATAGGAAGTTGGTAGAGGCAGGGTTTGATGAGGGATTCCTCCAGGCCCTGATAGGATTTAAACCATATTAACGCTCTTGCTCAAAGGTAATAAACTCTCCAAAGCAGGCACTCTGCCTTCCTGCATTAAGAATAATATTCTGCACATCCCAGGGATTATCTAGTACTAAGAAAATAGTTATTAAAAATCTACACTAAACAATTCAGATCTTAAATTATGCCCATTTTATAAGACAAATTACATTTTTGAGTGAAAATTAAAAGCATTTTAGCCTACCCAGACCAAGGTTTCAGTTGCAACCTCCATCATAAATAACAGTTAGAAATTAAAAACCTTTGTTTTTCAACTAGGCCAAGAGAGATATCGGCCTAAAAAGCAATCATCAGGGTCTGCAGCCAAATGCCAGACTCTGGTGCTGGAAACCAAGGAAAGAGTAACTCTATCTTGCACCTTTAACCATTTGTATTCATAATAGCTGAAGAAAAGAGATATTTGGTTTAGCAATTTACTTTTTTTTCCTCTTTATTTGCAAGAGATATAGATTTTTAAAGATTTTTTCAAGACTTGTCAGCTTTTTGAAACTCATAGATATTGTGAGTACTCCTCTGAGCCCTATGGCCCTGCTGTTCATGAACAAGAGACGGTGGGAGTGTTGGAATTCTGAGCTCTTCCAACAATGAAGATGTTCCCTACTTACCACGAAGGAGGACAAGAAGCTGCCTTACTACTAAAACTTTCCCTCACTGAAACTCGAAGAACATCTTCAAAAGGTTTCTTTGTTATTGCAATTCATCCTCAGAAACAAGTTTTTGTTGGTGTTTCACATTGAAACACACAGAAATTTACCTGGGAAAACTGGTACAAGATCTGCTACGAAGCACCACCGAAACAGGCAGCAGGACCAGTTCAGCGTCATTCATCTTCAGTGGTTTCTTCTGTCTTCTCTCTTCTATTGAAGGGACAGAAAGGATTTGGGAAGAAAAAAAATAAAAATTGAGAACAGATAGGTGTTTCCCTCTGTTCTCTCCCCAAATCCCTGCAATCGTGTTTGGTGAAGTGCAATTTTCAATTAGCCAAATCCCTACTGAAAGTGTCTTCTGCTGCCTTGTCTTGTTTGTTTGTCCTTCACCTTGTCCCTTGCACAGAATTCAGATGCTTACTTTCTGCAGCCTGCAGAGCACTCATCCTCTTTTCTGAACCCTGGTGCAATGTGGCATTTTCAGCTCTGAAGGCAGCGTCCAGATTGTTCTGTTTCTGAAAGTGATACATTTTCAGTAGTCACTTTTCCTTTTCTCCCCTCCTGATTTATTTCTCTCCTTGATTTCACTCCTCCACCCTCTTCTATATGACCTGGTTTTATATGGGTGACATCTGTGGGTGCAAGAAACCCTCAGTAGCTTTGGTGCTTGGAAGCAAGACACGTTTGTCAGGATCACAAGCCATCTTCTCCATTAGAAGTACAAACTGACATTTCAGGCAAATTTCAGTCTTTTCTCCCTTCAAGACATGTAGAAGATGTCACATAGAGGCCAAAATAATTGTTCATTCTTTCTGCTTTCTTAGCATTGACACCAAAAAATGGACTTATGGGGACTTAAACTCACAGTAAAAATATTCCTATTAACTACTCTATTTCTCAAATATTTGTTGTTGCAACATTCAACTTGATCAGTCTCTTGTTCCAGCAACTCAGCAAACTCACTAAAGCAAAACTCAAATATGAGATCAAGGTCTCATATCTCAAACGAAACCTTCACAGATCAAAGCGGAACTCCTTAATTAGGTCACAGAAGACCCACTACCTTACTGGCGCAAAAAAAATCTCCTAAACAAAAGGTCAACATTTTACTCTGAGAAGTGATATCACTGCCATCAAGAGTCGATTTTGGACTCGATGTTTCTGTGAAAAACTAGTAATTGATTTTATCAAGAAAATTGCTTTTTTTGAGGTTAGAACATGCTCTAAGAACCATTTGCAATGATTCAGATGAGAAATTCAATGACTTTATGCAAAATTGTTACATAAGAATTAAAATAAAATAAAATATTACAGTCAAACCCCAAAGAGAGATGGAATTTAACGACACCAGGTGGAACTTGAATTGAATTCATTTAAGCTGGAACCTCCTCTGCTGTAAAAATAATTTTTAAAGTATCCTATCCTCTTAGCTCAACACTGTTAACTTGTACAAAGGTCATGCACCTTGCAAATCTCTATCAATTAAAATCTACTTTAGATCGCAGCAGGTTTGAGCCGGTCAATTATCATTTTAACTCCTCGTTACGGAAATGTGCTACCTGTGTCTTCATTTATAATTCACATACGTACTCTGAAATCCTGCTTATTCCCTTTGGAAATCATCACTTTCTCTGAGATAAACTCAGCCCTGATAGATAACAGCTCTGTTAGCACTTAGTAATCTGGATCAGATTATTAGATTAGGGTTGAAAGTGCATTAGTGTAATAAGACAGAAATCTATTTCAAATAGAGTGCAAACAAGCCCTACTTTAGAAAATAAATGAACCCAACTCATCTTTGAGTACTCCATTCAGAAGAAAACAAAGATGACCTGCTGAGAAAGCCTGGAGGAGAATGTGATTTGTGGAATGGGCAGAGGTCCAGAAAACATTACGTCTTGCTGGTCCTTTCCTCCTTTCTTTATAATAAGATCATCCCAGAGAGCCAACATCCACATATACACTAATTATAAACAAAAAAACAGCTGCCTGAATTTTTGCTATCGTGCTGGAAAAAGATCCTAATTCTGCTTTGAACACAGTATATAAACAGTGGTCCAATGTTTACTGGAGTCTTTCTTTCATAAATTTATGCAACAAAAAGACATGAATCTCACTCTAAGCCTCTCCCCAAAACTGTTTCTAAGGGTTTTTGCTTTGGGATCTTCGTGTTCCATTCCATAATCTCTTCTTCCCCAAAGAGACTCTTCAGCTCTTTATCCTTGCTCAAGTTAATAGGGCTCTGAGGATTTAGCAGAATAATTCTTCATCTCCAGGAAGGGCTCAATAGCTTCAAAATGTGATGACTTAACAACATACCTTTATCCACTGACAAATTTCTTGCATTTTTCCCTCTCCTGCACTAAAACAGAAAATTCACCTCAATCCATTCTAATTCCTAGATCTATTTTTCAACTTTACAAACTACCAAGAGAGGCTTCTGAGCTGCAGTGTCTTTGGTTGAGATG
>WAAG01054717.1:9864-55401 GCA_013390105.1 Tichodroma muraria | reverse complement strand
CTGAGACCGGAAGTTTGCTGTTTCCCTGGCTGCATAAGTAATGAAGCAAAAAACCCACCCCATAATTATGGACAGTTCACTCAGAGCAATTAATTTACACCTGCTGGTGAATACAACACAAGCTTATTTCTAAGCATAGTGTATTTCAGTATCACCTTGCTTTGGAAGAAAAAGTTTACTCTTAATACTGCAATAGGCAAAGAATATATTTGTTAAAGATGCTGCATTGCTAGATACAGGGCCAGTTTTACAGTTAACAGCAGTGAACTGCCTAATAACACTTAGCTAAACATTTAATTTAACTGATAACATCTTTACTTTGACAGCTGTAAACTAACACTCAGTACAAAGCTCTAGAGGGTAGAATGAAAAAAACCCAAGCTTTTAAGAGACTTAACATATTCTGTATTTTATTTAATATTCAGGCAGATGAATAGTAATCATTACCAAGCCTGTAAGTAGTGAAAATTCCCCTCTGGGGCAGTTCAGTTTTAAAACACTCAGCACTCACTGAGTCCCTAAGACACATGTATCCATTACACTGCTCTTATTTTACAAGACCTACAATTCTTTAGAATATGGGCATCGAAAGTTCAGCAGTTTTAATATCCTGTAGAAGTCACTGCATTCAACACAATCATCCTTTGCCTCAGTTGGGGATACTGCAGTAAGTGATCTTTAATCCTTTCTACATATGGGGATTTTTTTCAGTATGTATGCTGCTTATTACATCATTTTTCAGAGTACTTCAGTCTCAAACACTACTAAATTCTACAAAAAGGATTGTTGGAGCAGCAATGCTTACTTTCCTAAAAGCTTATGCTTCATGCATCAGGTGTATTCATGACAGTGGCTGCCCAGACCTGACCACTGAGACACTTAGAAAATCTGGACAACTCATTCTTACATTATTCTTACATTATTGTTCTTACATCCTAAAACTCCCTAAACTTAGAATTGTTCCAGTCTGCCCTTTTCCTTTTCATGTTGGATTTTCTGAGTATTTGTAGGGCAGTTGCAGCACAATCATTACTTGAACAGCTGCATCTACTTGTCTATCATTCAGTCACTCTCAGCTATTTGTGTAACATTATTCATCAAGCTTCATAACGCAACACTTGACTGTTGCATCAAATCCTGCAGCTAAGATTAAAATAGTTACAAAGACTAAGTAGATGAGGTTCTTTGCACTCATTTGAAATGCATTCCTTATAACTCAAACAACTGCCAGTTAACCCCACCTCTAGAGTACCTTCTGGTTTAAGAGTTACACAAGCATTCATGATGAAGTAGATTTGGATGCCTCCATCCTCTAGAAGCCACAAGGAAAGCCTATCATACTGATGAAAGTGCAACCTCAGATACTTGCAAATACTATTTTTGCCTTTAAAGCTTCTTTAGCAATCTATTTTGTCTAAGTATTTTTAAAGAACACAGTTATGTTCTCCTTACCTGCCACCAATCGGATTGTTCCCAAAATACCAAATATAGGCCTTGTAAAAGCTGAAGGGGGAACATCTTTTTTAACTGAAAAGCAGAAGAAAAGAACATCAGAATTTCAGACTGCTTCTTTCTTGGTTGTATTGGAACACTATCAGAACTAGTTTTCCCCAGGCTTCCCAGTCAAATCAAGTTTTGTTACAGTGTTAAGTATAAGAAACAAAGCATCAGAATTTCAAAGCCTGATAAAGCTTTGGGAGGAGGATCTGGGATTCTAACCCACTTTCTAACCAATTTCTCACATTTAATCAAAGTAGTCACTCAACAGAATAAATTCAAGCTTATTTACATAACAGTATAGCAAGTAGACTCCTCAATAATGTGTTGTCCTGCCAGGTTCCAGAAGCTTTGTTTTGAAACCATCAAGACACAATGCACAACCAAACCATAAATGCTTTCACCTCCCAGGTCCCAGGTTCACTTCTTCTGAGCCTTAGTCTATTTCTGTCTCAGAAGACCTAAGCTGTCTTCTCTGCAAAACTACCAACAGCATACATGTGGCAAGGGACACAGTAGTCCAAACAACATACCAAGAGATCCAAAAAGTATCCAAATATCAATTAAAAGTCTTAGCATGTGTAAGTTTCATCTATGTATATTTCTAAAACAACAGATTTTAGAGAAATCTAAAGAAACCCAAAGCATCCACCAGAATGAAGCATTTTCCCAGAACTCAGAAAACTGAGACAGGTAACCCTTGAATCTTCCTTTGCTTTAAATACCTTGCATATTCATCTGATAAAAAAGCAGCAGTGAGAGAGATGTAGACTGACAAAAGACTTGGGATAACTATCTTGACAGTTTTAAAGGAGAAATTGAAATAATATACTACAATACCAAAAGTGTCAGTGGGATGGGCACACTGCTCTTACATGAACTATACGACAAGCCCAATAAAAGAGAGAATGACTGCTTTTATATTACTATTACTGCAGCATTTCTGTCTGTCTGGAGATCAGTAATACTGTGGTACCAAACTCCTGAAGTATCAAAAGGGAAGTCTCCCAGTGCCTTCATTTTACTATTATTTAATCAAAGTTCTTTGTTTCATATTCTTTAAAAACTGTAACTAAAATTTTCAAGACATCAGCAGGCTTAAGACTATTCCCATTGACATTTGAATCTGGATTTGCAACACAGAATTAAAATTTACAGTAAGGAGTTTTTTACTGTTGCTATTTCTGGAGGCTTTATGAAAAGTCAGGTTTCAGTTTTATATAAAAGACAGCACTGGGAAAATTTGCAAAAGCTGCAGAACCCCAGTGTTCAATCCTTACCCTGTTTGATCTTGAACTTCTAGCACCAACCCCAACTAATCTGGATGAGTCAGCTTCCCCTGTTGTGATGGACAGTCTTACCAAAAAACAGGAAAGCACTATCACCCTGGTAACCCATAGCCAAAAGGCATTTGAAACAAAGCTCGGCAGAAAAGAATACAAAGCATTGTTTTAAACCGTAACTAAAAATAAAAACAATTATGTCAGTATCATCTCAGTAAGGTTCTGAAGATCTTCTTGGACTCCTAGAGAGAACAGACAAAAAGGATCGAGAAGACTGTATTGAGAAATACTGGTGAGAAGAGTCACCTGTAAGAGTCACTTCTGTGGAGACTCTGTCAATAGCAAGCACATCATCTGCTCCATCATCACAGGCTTCCACATAGAACTTCTCTGGCGTTATATGCCTTTGAGGGAACAGAGAGGAAAAAGGAATTAGTTTAGCAAAACTTTGGGTTTGTTTATTCATCACCACGTGAAGACAGAGCAATCAATTTTACACCTTATTTCAGCTGCAAAGTAAGAAAAATCTCACAGGATTTCTTCCCAACAGCCACTGATGTTGACAGGGTGGAGAAAAAAAAAAAAAAAAAAAGCATAACTCAAACTCATCAGTTATTGCAAAATTCATGGCCTGCTTAACAATTTTAATCCTTTTTTATTACCACAAAATAAAGGTATGAAAGTGAATATGTGTACATAGTGGTCCACTCTGATTCCTGTAAGCTTGAATCAAATCTGATGAGCCAAAACCCAAACACAAAACCAGAAGTTTTTAAACCAAAAATTTCCTGACAGATCAGGCCGCATCCCAATGCAAGTCTAATAAACGTAAACGTAATGTGCAAAATGATAAACACATGTGTTTCACATTAGTGTTGTAAGTATTCCAAGAATCCACTGGAAACAACACAGCAGAAATGGAAAAGTCCAAGTGGCACACTTAATTTATTGAAGCAGGTGTCTCTACTGTTTCCCAGACACGTTAGCCAGCATGGCACACACATGGCATTATTATGCATAGGTACCTAGCACACATGGCATTAACACCAGACAGACAAGCCACACACTGACTTCCTGTTCAAACCTCATTGTCACCTTTCCTTTCCTTCCCCTAAAAACCAGCACCAAACCCAATGCTAGTCATAAACACTTTTTAGAAGTATTCCTTAAAAACACACCTGTGATTGTGATATTTGCAGGAAGCCAGACACATTATACTGTGCATTGATAGGAGGGTTATGCAGGAGTGACTTGTAGCCGTACACAGGAAACGCTCCGCAAACAAACAAAACACCCCAAATCGTCTTAAACTATTGTTCTTGACATTTATAGTGATTTTTCTTTGTTTAAGGTTTGACAAGACATGGGGTCAGAGTTTTAAAATTCTTGTTCTGGTAACAGGGTAGGTATTTTTAGGCTCCTTCTCCCAGAATAGATCTTGCATTTCTACCCATCTTTTGCTTTTTTTTTTTATCCTTCAAAAAGCTGAATTAGAATCCTAATTTAGATCAGAGGAGTCTGATGGCCAGGTTTTGGTAGCGGGGGGGGCTACAGGACTGGCTCCTGTGAGAAGTTGCTGGAAGCTTCCTGTGTCTGACAGAGGCAATGCCAGCCAGCTCCAGGACAGACCCACTGCTGGCCAAGGCCCAACCCAACAGTGACAGTGGCAGCACCTCTGGGATAACATATTTAAGAAGGGGAAAATGCTCAGCACAACACCTATGGCAGCAGGAGAGAGGAGGAGAACATGTGACACAAGCAACCCTACAGACACCAAGGTCAGTGCACAAGGAGGGGCAGCAGGTCTCCAGGAGCTGGAGCAGAGATTCCCCTGCAGCCCCTGGTGAAGGCCAGTGAGGCAAAGCTGTCCCTCAGCAGCCCATGGAAGTCCATGGCAGAGCACAGATCCACCTGCAGCCCTTGGAGGGTCACTACACAGCAGGGTGATGCTGGTTAGAACAGGGGGCTAATAACACCAAGGTTGTGGGTTTGATCCTCATATGGGCCATCCATTTAACAGGTGAGCTTGATGATCCTTGTGGGTCCCTAAAACAGAATATTCTGTGAGGCTGTGACCCCACAGGAAGCCTGCGCCGGAACAAGCTCCTGGCAGGACGTATGACCCAGCTGGGAAACCATGATGGAACAGCCTGTTCCTGAAGGACTGTACCCTGTGGAAGGGACCCAAGCTAGAGCAGTTCACGAAGAACTGCAATCTGTGGAAAGGACTCACTGTGGACAGGTTTGTGGAGAATTGTCTCCGGGATAGGGATCCCTGCTGGAGCAGGAGAAGGAGTCCTTCCACTGGGGAAGCAGCAACAAGGTGTGATGAACTGACCACAAACCCCATTCCCAGTCTCCCTGTGCTGCTGGGGGAGACAAAGGAAGTAGATAAAATTAGGAGTGGAGTTGAGATGGGGAAGAAGGGAAGGGTGAGAGGAAGGTGTTAAGATTTGGTTTCATTTCTCATTATCCTACCCCAATTTGATTGTTAATAACTTAAACTTATTTCCCCAAGTTGACTCTGTTTTGCCGATGACTGTAATTGCTGAGTGATCTCCCCTTGCCCTTATCTTGACCCAAGAGTTGTTCCTTTTATTTTCTGTCCCCTATCCAGGTGCGGAGGGGAGCGATAGAGCCACTCCACTGGGCACCCAGGATCGACTCACCACACTTAAAACTCTTAAAAAAAAGGTTCAGAAGATCCCACTTTCCACTCACTTAAAGAAGGGGAAACTTCAAAGTTTATTCAACTTCTAAGTTAAACCCTGTTTCTTAGGGTGTGTTTTGACTCTCCCAAAGGATGGTGATTCCTCACTGTGAAATTAGAGAAAAGCCAGAGGAGAGCAAATACTGAACTGAAAAAATCCACCAAACAACATAATATAACCAACTGTAAAGCAATTAATAGTTAAATGTTCATCAGATAATTTAACTTCATTACAGGAAAATTAGTCTATGGGTCCTAAAATGGGAAACACCTACAATATTTCCTTTGTAAATCAGCATCCTTAAATCTTTCATGTACACACATTAAACGCTTAATCTTTGAAAATAAAAACATCAGAGTAAGAAATACAAACATGCAGTTTGCTGAACACTGCAGCCTTAAAACACATACTTTGCCTTCACTGCTTTTGTTAATGATGAAGTGCTCCCCTGCTCTTTAGGGGAGTTTCACACAATAATGGGGGCTGTTTTCATGGCAAAAAGCAAACAAGCACACACAGACAGAACAGGGGCAAGACAAGCCTAAAGACATCTACAAACCCGCATTTTGTTAAAGAATCTAAAAAGAAAATAGGATATACTATTTAAGATGCAGCCAGAAACCTATTGTTAACTGGCAGGAGGCAACAGGAGGCATTTTTTCCACAAGAGAAAGCTGCAGCTTACCTTCCATTGGTTTAGCTGAACACTCATCTTTCTCTGGGAAGATGACACACAAGAGTCCAGCTAAAACAACTGGGAAGAGACTCTACAAATATTGGACTTGTTGTGCCATTAACACAGATGCTTATGGATCATAAGATCATACTCAGCATCTCAAGAAAAGTTAGTTGAATAAATATGTTAACTTATCAGGTCGTAAACAAAGTGTTGAGAACTATAGTTCCAGTTTTTGAATACTCTGTATGAAGAGCACAACACGGACAAGACACCTACACTGACCGTATAGAGCACAAAAAACATTTCCATCCATGAACAGTATTTCTAAAAGCTGCTCCTTACATTATAAAGTGTAACATGGCCATGACACGACTACAGTCTCCGAACAGAGATGCACAGGCATATTGGTTAAAGCCAGCTTTTAACCAACTGAGAAGAAGCTTACAAATCTCAAGTTAATTGTCATATAAACATTTGCTTTACCACATGCAAGAATAACAATTTCTCCCTGAAGAACAAGAACTCTTTTATCTCAATATCTCCAAACTGAAAAGAAAACAGAATTACAGCTGCTGCTGCAAACGATGCTTGGTCTCAATGTGGGCCACATGCCCCTCTTTGCTAGATCAGACACCAGTATTTCTCTCTCTCAAATGCTAGACCACGTTATCTCCTGCCACTACCACTGCCATTTAACAATTTTATCATCTTCATTTCCTCTTACACAATGTCTATAGTTTAAGCAAGGCTAGAAATTTGCTTCACATTTATTCAAAGTCCTCCTTCCCATGGTCCTCTCCAGGACCAAATCTGGTGACAAAAGTGTCATGGAGAATGTAAGACAAGTCATCCCTGTTTTCAGCTCAATGGACCACAAAGGCTTCAGCAGCTTGTAGCAGTCTGAAACAGAAATGTGGTTGACTCTTGGGTGAGGGGGGAAACAGAGGTAAGAGGAAATGAAGTTACCACTCTACAAAATTGACAGAACTTGAACAAACATTACACCGTTGGGATCACGTTTAGAAACTGCCTTAAATACAACTGTGCAACACAAACTGGAAAGCCTAAGGCCCTGCAAGATATTAAATTTGTGCTTCAGAAGAAGTGGGATAATTAGTGCTCTACAAAGTTTTCAACAGAAAGATGATTCACTTAGTCCTTTCTTCATTTGTTCAAGTTCAACATTTCCTAAAATAAATATAGTTGAAGAAGAGACCAACACTCAAAGCAGTTCCAGCCCAAATGCTGATTTACAACTTTACCAATTACCAGAGCTAGGCTAGTAGTCTCATTCACACCTAGATGACTTTTTCTGTCATAAAACCACTATAGTCAAGATGATTGCTTCTCCCTTGCCTTTCAGAAAGGAAGCTGATGAACACTGCATGCAAGAATAGGTTCATCTCCAAACTGCACTCACCAGCAGCATGTCTATCTAAGCCTGTATGTCTATCACAAGCTTAGACAGCACACATGCTAATTTTACTCATCTGACAGGGAGATATTAAATGGTGAAGAAAGGATCATTCACAACTAGAAACTGCAGATTCATTCTATTCTTTTAACGAAATAAGGACAGGTGAAAGTCCAAGTGCCAGTATTATATCAAAAATAACAATCAGGAAAGCAGTATTTTATAGAAGCCCACGGTGTCTGTAGTTATGTTTAGAACTGGTTTTCATACACCCAGACACATTCTGGTTTTGTATAAACTTCACATTTCACAGTGGAGCCTGCCTTCTCCTCAGCTACACTGTCACTGCTGTCTAGAACTATACAAGACATCAAGAGCTCCCACCACCTTGCTTCATCCCCATCTTGCTTCCCTTACAACTTAACAGCATGTCAAATCTTCACAAAATTGGAGTCTTTCTATCTCCTTTTTTTTAACTAAAGGAAAACTGACCACCATTATGATGAACTATTTCTCAGCATTGCTAAAGAACAAAGGAAGCGATAAGCGCAAATATTTTACATTTTTATTATAACTCATTACCCAAGAGAAGAAGTATTGAAGAACTGCAATCACCAAATTCCCATTTCAAATATTACTGAAAGTGACTTGAATTCCATTTTGATAATCTTCTCCAACTGAAACTGTGTGGACTGATGCCAAGGGATAAAGCAACTCAGTAGATTTCATTCCTATAATTCAAAACTGCAGGGAAGAAGTATTGATTCCCAACACAACAGAAACATTAAAAAAAAAACCAAACAAAAAAGAACAAACCACTGCTTGCTTACACCAAATGTAAAGTCAGACTCATTTACAGTTGAGATAGTATTTCTTTTGCTCGTGTATTTGTTGTGAAGTTTCACTTCCTTAGTTATGTCATAAAGCAGCGTTGTGTATCATACCGATGATGCACAGTTGCACCCCACATTTTAATTAGGCTGATCTTACAGACAGGAATATTCCTGTGTTTGGATACAGCATGAAAGAGGACCCAGCATGCTCTAATGGCCACTAAAGATAGTACTTCACTCAATATCACTTAAGGCTTCTAGGCCTCAACAGCCAAACCCTGACTTCAGTAATTGATTATTTCACCATAAACACTTAACATTGCTCTAATGCAGGAAACTCTTTGATGTCAGCCTCTGAATATTGTAATAAAGCAAGCCAAAAGCACACCCTGTACTGCACAGAGATGCATTTGGGATCTTGAGCACAGCAAACTTCTCTGCAGTGAGATACAGGAAAGATGTTAGTTTATGCAGAGTCCCAACAGTATGTTAAGTAACAGATCTAACACACTGGTGGTTTCAGCACTCCAGAGATTCCAGATTTTCTAGGTGAGCAGGTGTGCTAATTATATGTCTCCCATAAATATTACTCCTCGAGCAGAAACAGCTCAAGGAATTGGAACATCTCCCAACAGCAGTAGTTGTTGCAGGGAGAAGACCCCCAGGATTCAGAAAACTAATGGAGATATCATTTAAAAACAAAACAGAAAAGGCATGGATTAAAGGCCTAGCTACATAATGTCTATTTCCAGTGAAGTTTCACTCTAGATGAAAATAATTTACTGCATAAGTTAATGTCCTGCTCAACCAACATCCCTGAGCTTTACCAAGACAGCCACTTAGATGGTACAGGAAGAAAGGGATTTGTAGCTGCTCTTTTTGGAAGTGTTATTCCAACTAAAATGCCCTTTTAGGCCTCCCCCCAAACACACACACACACCAGTGGAAGGCACTGTGTTCAAGTGCAGTAGCTACCAAACACTGACAAAGCACGCGAGGCAACGTAACTATGGGCAGGAGGAGTTAAATGTGAAACACAGCCAGTGTCATGGACCCACAGGATACTGAGAAGGCTATCAGCAAGCTAAGTCTTCATCCAAGCACAAAGGGGGGGAAAAAAAGTGATTTTAATTGAGCCAAAACAACACCCAGAATTTTCTCTAGTCTGCAGACACCTTTAACAACCAGTTTTTATATATGAACTGGACTGGTAACTCCACTGCCACAGTTGTGGATGCAATACCTGCAATAGCTCTTTGAATTTTACAATTTATTCCTGATGCTACCAGAAGAAGTTAATTAAATATAGCAATGACAGAGGTGACAACTATGGATAGCAGTTTTCAGGCTCATAGTTTTCCCAGTAACTGTTGCTGTAACTCAGTAAGTTCCACAAGCAGCACAAATGCCAGACATCAGCACCTGAACTGTTACCACCCGAACGTGACTGATGACACAGGCCAAAGCACAAAGGGTGTGAGCCACTACTTTTGACTAGGTGGAGAACACAAGGGGTTTGTGTTGCGCTATAACCTGTGGCTGGATGTACAGAATGGGCCCTGCAGAGCACTGCAATCAGGGAAGCTCCACACAGGGCCATCAGACTACCCAGAAAAGGTACAGTTGGAGAATCTGACCTTGTCATCTTGAGAGCGAGTAATCAGTTAAAAATCCAAACCCAAACAGTGCCACCACTAAATCCTCAAATTGAAGTCTAGCCTGGATTTTTCATAAGAACATTCTCCTTTGACCTTGACAATTCTTGTAGGTTTGACTCATCACCCAAGTTATGGCCTGTATCTTCAAATGCTTGGTAGGAAGGCTACAGCCATTATCACAACTTGGTGTAATGACAAGAAAAGAAGCTCATTTTTCAGAACACAAAACAATTCTGTTTTCATGTTTATGAAAAAACTCATGTTAAACTACATCTGAGACAGCCTTGCTCTAAAAAGATCAAAGCTTACCTTTAGCCAAGATTAAACTGAATGAGAGAATTCTTTACTAGCCTGTATCCAGAAAAATGCTTTTACTTGAAAAAACTCTCAGAACAACTGTGCACTACAAGTCACACAACTGCTACTCACACAACTTACCTTTGTTCCTCTGCAGCCAAAAAAATCACAAGATCAGCTTAAAGAAAGACAAATACTGCTAAGGTGACAGGAGAAAAAAACCCAACCAAACAAAAAAGCTTTCTGCCAAGTAAAGTCTTTCAGCCATCACTGATGATCTTACTTTCAGCAATACTTAATTATCTCCAGGGTCAGTGTACCCTCACATAACTACCTAACCAAAATAAGAAGCCTGGTGACTTTGAAACACATAACAGCATTATGGCAAACTGTTTATACAGACCTCCAAAAGATCTGTTTGCTCTGAATCCAAAAGATGACTGTCAAATGAAATTTAACAGAGCATAAAGTACAGTTAATTCAGGCTTAAGAGTCACTTTCAGATACTGCTGTCTGAAAATGGCATCGGTAACTCAATTATGGAGTTTCCAGCTACTGTCTAGAGGTCAAAAGCCTGGACACACAATGCCTTTAGGACACACAAAGACACTTCACTTTTGGCTTCAAACAGTCATGAAGAGTCTCATGATCAGAGCAACACCCTCGGGAGTTTGAACCGGTCGCCTGTGAGGGTTTATAATGGAGATACCTCTTGCAGTGTTAACTTTGCACTCTTTTTGGTTATGCAACTTCTGCTGCCGTATTAAAGGCAGCAAACAAACATGTGGCGCGCACACACACACACACACACGTTCAGAGGGCTACAGTCTCCCCTAAAAAAACTGTTCGAATAAAAAAAATGACACTGGGTAGTTAAAGGATTTATTTGGAAAAGTCACAGCCGGCACTGCACAGGAGAGTCCCGAAAGTTCAAAGCCCTCAAAGTTCAGTCATCAACTGCCATCAAGACCATCACACATCACAATAAAAGCCCATTTGTGTCGCGAGAGACCGACGGACGAGCACGCCTAGGGAACCTACTGCTGGCAAGCGGCGCTGCGCACACACCGCCCTACAATAGTGCCCGAGCCCCTACAGCAGCCACCTACCAGCAGGAAGGCAGGATCACTGAATTGTTAGGGTTGGAAGGGATCTTCGGAGATCACCCGGTCCAACCCCCCTGCCGAGGCAGGGTCACCCAGAGCAGGTGACACAGGAATGCGTCCGGGTGGGTTTGGAATGGCTCCAGAGAGGGAGCCTCCACAACCAGCAGGCAGCCCTAGCTCCTCACGCCGAGGGAAGCCACGCAGGCACTGACCTCCCGGACACGCGGGGGGACAGCGAAACAGGCACAGGAGCCACCCGCCCGCAGCGCTGTCGGATGGACGGCGACAGGGTGCCCCTGTCCGCGGCCAAAGTCCTCCCTCACCCCCTTCCTCCCGCCCTCCCGCCACCTCAGGCCAAGCCCTTCGCGGTCACCCGGGTAAGCGAAGGAGCCGAGACGGGCAGAAAGGGCAGAGGACAGGTCGGGGTAGGGCAGGGGACAGCAAGGGACGGGCGACCGTCGCTCCGCCGGAGGCTCCTCCCTTCCCTTTCCCTCCCCTTCGGCAGGTGCCAGAGCCGCGTCACCCCCGTCCCAACGGCTCACTCACAGCTTCAGGCTGGCGTAGGCCGCCGCTGCCGTGGTTCCCGCGGGTGCCGCCGTCGCCATCCGTCCCCTCGGGCTGTCCCCGGCCGACCGGCTCCGCTCCGACCCGGCCGCTCCCTCCCTGCCAGACTGACGCATCCCTGGGCCGAGCGACGGGGCCCTGCTCGGGACAAATCTCCGCGGGCGCGCTGGCGAGCCTAGGGCGGGGCGCCGCCTATGGCAGGAGAGGGCGGGGCCGGGCGGGCCCGGCTGCACTGCGATTGGCCGGGGCAGCGCGCGAGCATTGTGCTGAAGTACACGGGGGCAGCCCCGGGCTGTCGAGCAGGGCCAGTGGCGCAATGGATAACGCGTCTGACTACGGATCAGAAGATTCTAGGTTCGACTCCTGGCTGGCTCGGCTGCTCCTTTTCCCACCCCTTCTCATATTTTTATTTTTTTCCTCTTGTACTTCGAGCCGAGGGTACTGCCTACAGTCCCCCCCCCCACTTCTGTACAGGCTCACCGCTGCCACCTTCTTGCCCCCAATGTGGGGGTCTCCAAACCTCCCAAGGCTGGGTGGTGGTACAGGGCTTCCTGCCCTTGGCAGCCCCCCAACTCGGGGACAGCTGCTGGCCACCGTTTCTGACCCGGCACACCACGGGGTTTGGCAAGGAGCAAACCTGGGGCACCTTCTTGCCCCAAGAACTATAATTAGTTATTCCTATTTATTTGGTTAATTTTAGCTGATAGCTCCAAGTTGCTATGGTGCTGCTTGGCCAACATCCAGTCTTCAGGCATGGGTAGGTGATAGCAGGGGCACCATGTGGCTGCCTGACTCCCAGGGCCATGAGAACACTACCCAAAACCCCCTGAGGAACCCATCCCCACCAATGATACAAAGGAGACTCCATGCTGGGGTCAGAGCCTGTTCCCACATGCAGCACATCCCTTCCCAGCTCCTCAGCCTGGGACCTGGGCCTCCCCAGAAGGATGCCAGAGCAGGACAGCCTCCAATGGAGCTGTAGCAAATACCAGCTGCCTGCAAAGGACTGGAAATTCCCAGTGAACTCCACTGAAGTGGTTCTCCCCACACTCAGCCACTGAGGTGGGGGGACAGGAGTAAAGAAGAGGCTGGGAAACCATCATTTCACAGCATAACTCCTCGCACTATGGACTCTGAGCAATGACAATCATTTTAAGTTTAGGAAAGACTTGACTCTGAGCATTGCTTAAGATACTGTCTTTAATCACTGAAATCACAACAGGCCAGTGGCTTCATTCTGCTACCGGTCTTCGTTCTTTATAAATACTTAACAGCACAGAAGAAAAGAGGACTGTGTTCACAGGGGGCTAAAGTTAGTTACACCAGCACAAATCCTAAAATACTCTCTCCTGGGGCCAAGTTTGAAGGGAACATAGAATAACTAGTACCATTCAGTATCGTTAGCCAGGCTCTGGATTTGCTTTCCGGATCCAGAAAGCCAGAGCCTGGGTGTGTGTGCCTGGGGCCCTGCCTGGCCACGCTCTGCAGACCTGCTGCGCGGGGAGGAGGGTTGGTGCCGGCAGGGCTGGGATCTGCAGCCCAGTCATCCCTCTACCAGGGCCACAGGGCGTTCCTGCCTCTACAGGACTCTTTGCCATGTATTTGCACGTGGGGACAATTTCTTCCCATCTCTTGTTGTGTCTGAGTGGGTTGCAGATGTACATTGCCACACCAACTTCTGGCTGCCCTGGAAGAAAGCGGTAAGGATTTTTATTGCTCAGGAAAGCTTTGCTTCTCCTTAGGAAAAGGGCGGGTGAGCAGTTCCAAGCTCTCTCTGGGCTTGTGACAGGAAAATGTCTGCCCAGTCAGCTTCAATAAGCACAGCCAGGGACACTGCAGCCAGTGAGCAGCAGGACACAGAAATGGAAAAGGAAAATGAACGCACAAATGCTGTGCGGTGATGAGAGATGCAAATCCCTTCCTAGCTTCTCCCAGTGGCACAGGCACTCACAGGATGGGGGAAAGGGATGTTTCTGGTCATAGCCCTTCCCTGCCCGCAGGTACTGACTCCAGGGGTATTTCCCAGCATGAGGCCTGGGTCAACTTGTCGTTACATTCATGCACAGAAAGTTGCTTAAAAAGCACCTATGAGCTCTTGGCATGGGCACAGAGGTGTGAAAGACAGGTGTGTCACAGGCAGCACCTGCCACACATCCATGTGCAAAGACACAGCTGCATACACCACCCCAAAAGTGAGCACATAGCAAGCAGTCAAGGCCACCATGGGATTTTTTTTCCAAAAAAAAGATAGTCCTTTCTTCGGAATGGCCAGCCAGACCCATGCCAGCTCTTGGAAGCCCAGTTTCCCCCTTTCAAGGCTGCCACATCACACCTGATTGTTGATGAAACTCCATCATTTCCAGACTAAGCAGCTATTCACTTCGTAGTAAAAAGATCTAAAAAAAAAAAAAAAAGCATTTAAACCTTGAAAGACTGGGAAGAAAGACTGGGAAAACGTTTTAAAAGCTCCCAAATGAAGTTCAGAAACTGAAGAGCCACAGATCTTTTCAAATGCTCCTTACCAGAGTGTTAGAAACTGCTGTTCCCTGTGTTTTAACATCAGGGCAGTTTCCCACATTGCTTTGATCACAGGTGCTTCTTACACTAAATTACACAAAAATGTCTGCTGCTTCTGTAGCTGGGGCTTTCCCCCCCGGCTCTTATGCAAAAATCCCTATTTAAATGAGTTTCTGTATTCTAAGCAATAGAAATTTAACGGCATGATCTGAATGAAAAATCTTTTAAGCTCTGATTCCTGAAAGCAGGCTTCAGGGAGTTCACTTGAATAACTATTTGCATGAGAGTTACTCATTAACAGCACAATGGGACTTCCAAGGGTCCCTTACTTTAAAACCAGTCAGAAGAACTTGCTGGGGAGGAATCAAGACTAACTTTTCATAGCACGTTTTCATAGCTTCTTAATAAATTAAAAGGCAACAAGGTTCATGTGAACAGCAAAACCCAGTGTGTATCAGCCAAGAGATAGGTGGATTTTAACATTAAGACATGAAATTCTTCTGTAGAAGACACAAAGCCTCACACCTCCAGCTCCAGAGCTATTTTTCCCTTTGAAGGAACTGCCTGAAGGCAGGCAGTGAGGGCTTGCAGCTCCACAGATGCCTGGTGGAGGGTCAGGAGGAGGAGAAGGTTCCCCTGTGCAGGATGCCCCTGTCTCCCCCTGTGCCAGACCCATTGTCAGGCAGTTGCAGAGCTGGGGACAAGCTGTGAAAAATCAACAGGGACTCAGACACTCACAGCCTGGGAGAAACAACACTGAGCTTAAATGAATTCGAACTCCCAGAGATAGAAGCAGTGCAGAGAGGTGCAGGGCAGTGGATGCTTTAGCTTCAAAACCACAGGCTCGTTTTTCAAGAGCTTCACACTGTCACTTCCAGCTCTTTGTAAATACAGGAAAGGAGAGTGCTAGCATTTAATAATTTATGGGGGACCTCAAAACTGGATGTAGGGCAGCCTTCATTTCCCCAGCACTGAGGGATACAGGATGGCTGACAGGAGTAAGAAGACACTGAGTGGGAGCAGAGGCCAAACTCTCTTGTGATGCAAAGAGGGCTCCTGCAAGACTTCTTGCCACAAACTGCCCGCTTGAAGCTTTCCATGAAGGAAAATTGTCCTTCTCCCCATCCCCTTCTCTCCTGCTTATTTTGAGGTTGTGGGGAAGGCTGGAAGGGTGAAATAGAAGTTTAAACTGCAGTTTAAAAAGAAAATATCAGTCCCACTAGTGTTTTCAGATCTTTACAAAATGAAGGCCAAAAAATGTGCTTGATCTAAAAAATCAAGAGGTAGCAAAAGCATGAGCTACATAGCAGCTGGTGCTTAAGAGACAGCAACAGATGACCAAGGCCGGTGTTTCCATCTCATTTCAAAAAACCTCTTTGATATCTCATTGCCTTCATGCCAAAAGCAGCCCAGGGCGCAGAACCACCTCTCCAGGACTATCTGAATTATTTACTAGTGATTGTGAGCTTGTGTTATTTTCCACCTCAGTCCCTTCGGACAGTCCTAAGATCACAGTCATACCTTGAACACCCCCTCCCTGCTTCAGCCTAGCTGTACTGCAGGACACAAGCTGGTGGGATGCACTGGGGTGAGAGCCCTATGGGATCTGCCCTGGCTGTTGTTGCCCTCGATCCATCCTGCTTGGATACAGCACTGCTTACATTTTGTGTCAGCTCCCACCCCTTTCCTAACCAGCACTTGGAGGCTAAATTTAAGGTTCTAGGAGGGCTCACATATTTGGGGCAAATTTTACCTGCTCTAAAATCACAGGTAAAACTCTCAGAAGATGTATTTCACAGTGGTAAAGTGCCCTCCCTTGAGCTTTCGGTCACTCACTGAAGGGATGCATGTCCCCAGGAAAAATGGGGCAGCAGAGCCAAGCTACACCAAAGCTCTGGATGGCTTCCAGGCAGGACCAGCCTCCAGCCCCGAGCTGCCATCCCCATCCTGAAGAGCAGTGGAAACAGGTGGAGGCACTTGCAGCTGAATGGGGCAGAGGGCTGGATGGTCAGCTGGCACCATGAAACTCCATGCCAAGCCCACCAAGCTCCTGAGGCTGGGGCAGTTTCACATTTCAGCCATGGCAAGATGATTTATTAGCACAGGCAGACACAGGCAACTTGCTGCTACCGGACACCTGTGCTGCTCTAGATGGGTACACGTTGCTGTCTGACTACATTAAGTGAAGTTCAAGCTACATCCGTGCTGTTGGAGAAGAGGTTTCGTTTAACTGTAATGGGTTTTCAGCATGGGAACGTTTTGGGAGTCCCAGTGCCATGGCTCAGCTAATTTATTGTTGTTTCCACACTGAAAAGATCTTCAAGAATGTCATCCCATCTTTGCCAGTCAGAACCAAACTTGCATCTTCAGCATAGATACATGAGGATTTAACTAATTTTCCACACGAAGAAAGAGTAGTTAAGATCCCCAACTGCATCTGAGGCTTTAAATTAAGAACTTTTTGTTAAACAAAAGTACCAGTACATGAGGGGCTGCAGAGCTTCGGTAGGTACAGAACATGCACTGCAGGCACCCCATCATACCTGTAACACATATGAGAGGAACAGATTTCTTCGACTATAAAGCACGAGGAAGGGGGGGGGGACGCATCAAGAAAAGAAACAATTTGCCTTCCTGCTTTCTCAGCAGAACGGAAAGTAAGGGCCAAACTCTCTAACCTCTTGCTCAGATAAGCTGTTATTATTCATAGAAGCAAATCTGTTTATACCAACATACCCATCTGAGTTCATGTTGTGGAGCTGGGCTCTAAATCCCTGCGTAACAACGCCTTCATAACAATCTCAAGTTTTCTCTCCGAGCTGTAAATAAGCACCACTATGAAATGGCTTTGTGCTGGGTAAACACCATAAAAAGGAATAGCCAGGCTGAGGGCTGAGCTATGAGGACAAACCGGAAAACTCAGGCAACTGTCTGTGTATGGAGGGCTTTTTTCCAAAGTGAGCTCTGCAAGCAAGAACGAGGGTGGATTTCCCTCATGTCCACACTTTCAGCATCCCAACCTTTCCTTTCCCAATACGATCCACTGTTCAGACTCTGACATAGCAGACTGGCCCCTATGCGTCATGCTGACACACACGCCTGGGCCCCAAGTCATTGCAGTAGCTTAGCCTAGCTTGTTCCAGTTTTTTGTTCTGTTTGAAATGGGATGTTGGCCTCCAGTTGCCAGACAGTGTTGCCTGGTTTGTGCTTAGAGAGTTGGTGCTTTTACAGCCAGACTTGATACTGGAGTTCAGGGAATTAACTGAAAGGTCTGAGTGCCATTTTGCACCGACCCCTTTCTTTTCTTTTCCTAAAGAATTAATAAAAACAGAGTGTCTAAAAAGCTGGTACTAATAGGTTGGTGTCCTTCAGGGACCTTATGAAATGTGCTTCCAGGAAACAGTACACTGAGGGGATGTCCCTGGCAGGCAGGCAGACAGACAAGCCAGCCTCTGGCTTTTTAATTGTGCATGTCACGAACTGAGTTCGTAGGCATGAGAGCAAATTGTGCTTTCACTGAAGAATCTTCCAAAATGAGCCCAGAGGAATCTCCAGGCGGCAGAAAAAGGCACGTGAAAGTAAACTGATCGGTTTAGGTAACACGCCACATTCTTGGTCAAGTAGACACGGTTTGATGCAGCTGAAACCCACAAGATACAAACTCGGTGAACTCAGCAAAAATCTCTCATATCCTTTGACAGGAACATTGCTGACTGGCAAAAAAACATGCAGAGGAAATCAGCTGAAGCTGGGGAGAGGGAGATCACGTAACAAGTCTTCTGTCCCGGCTTTCCAACGCTGGCCATGCTGACTAGTAGTGGTGCTGGTAGGCAGCTGAGGGGGCTGTGCCATTCTCTATGTGTTTCAGGTGACACGAGTGACAAAGCAAATGTTCATCCAGTGGGTAGCAGCGATGTCCATCTTCGTCGTTCAGTTCCATCCCACAGTCCTGCAAAGAGAGGCCATGCAAATAATTAGAGCTGGTGTTCATCTTCCAGTGTCAGCTGGGGTCTGGCTTCCAGGAAAGTGATTTTGTGACAAGGACAGAAGACACCCAGCCAACAGCTCCTTCCTAATAGGTCCAGCACGTACCACAAGAAGAAAAGCATCTGACACAGGCATTTTGATGGGCAGCCTTGTACAAATTTGTTTAAAGCGGTTTTATTGGATGAGCTTTATCTTGTGGTAAGGTGCAACCCTCTGTATTTTAAACATGCTCGTGTCTCCTTTCACTATCAGGTAAGATTCACCTCTTCACATTACAGTTGTACTGATGTGAAATCAGCTTATGGAGTCAGGGCCTCTTTTCACTGCATTATAAGCACAGTGAAAAAAGACAACTATTTATTTTAATTTTCCATGCAGAAGTATGGCGGCTTTCTGAGAAGCCCTGCCAGAGACTAATTTTAAGAGCTGGCATCTCCTGGAATTTTTTCTTGTGCAGCCATGTCCTTTCTCCAGGCCCAAAGACACACTCATTTCCCATGACAGTGAAGGTAACTTACACCCCACAGGATCAGTCACCACCTTAGCATTTTTCAACAATCTGGCTTGGAAATCAGATACACTGATGTGATCTGGAGCTTGAGGCTTCTGAAAGGCAACAACAGGCCTTACTAAGTCACCACGCTTCCTGCATTAACGAATCAACTGCCAAGTTTGAAAAGCAATAAAAAACTTGTTGCCTGTAACTTTACAGATAGCAAATGAAATTAGAACTGAAACACACTGCTGCAAAAATTTTGTCCTCAATCCAGAAATTTCTCAGTCGCTGACAGAAAGGGTCTCACACTGCAAGGTTTGAATTGCTCAGCTACTGCTGCTGTAAGGCAGGAGATTTATTTCCATCTAAAAATAATAGCAGTTATGATTATTAAGCGCCCACTCCCTGAGAAAGCTGCTGACCTACCTCGCAGTGGTAACATTCCACATGGTAATCCTTGTCCATGGACACAACCCGAATGGTCTCATCAGACCCCTGTGAGCATTTGAGCAAAGCAGAAATTACAAAGGATTACAGCAGGATCAGACACATGCACTCTGTAGATTGCTTCCTGCAACAAAATGAATGTTGAGGAAATGCATTTGGGCAGCTGGTTGCAGACCACAAATAAATCCTGTCACTTGCAGTTATTTTTACAGTACAGCTTCATCATTCACTGACTGCAGATATCCTCTAAAACGTGATACCAGAAATGTAAAAATGTTTAACAGTAACATCTATCAGAAATCACAAATTAATGACTTGGTAATTTCAATAGATCACCTTTTTAGAATTTTTAATTAGTTTTAGTTAGTCCAAGATTCATCTCCTCCAAGTATTAAAATGAGTTAGTCCCAGAGTGGTCACACAGAGGACAATNAAAAGCAGCTGTCCAAGGAAGAATAAGTTTCACCATTGAGCAAAAGAAGGGTCACATCTCAAGAGCAGTGCATGAGCTTAGACCGAAGGGTTGCACTCCAGAGGAAGCCACCATCTCTCCCCATCCACAAGCACATTCGTCTTGACACATGGTCAGGTGTGAAAGAGAGCAAGGCCTGACACTCCTCCCCCGAGGGGATATGGAATAAAAGGCTCTCACCTCGGAGGGCAGAATGGGAAGTCCACACGCTGCACACTTTGGAGCTAAAACTCTGGAAGAGCAACGAGAAATTGAAAGCAAGTTATGGGTCAACATAAAAAGAGAGGCCTGTATGTTCTCAGTGATAACATGAAAAGCTGCAGCTGTAAATCACTTACCCACAGGAAAGCTTTGCATCCTGAGATCATAAATTCATTTTAGCATTTATTTTAAGTAGTGCTTGGCACACATTGCTCAATCAGGCAAAAAGAGAGCTTATATTTTATACTTAGTGCCAGAAAAAATACAAAATTCCCTATAAAATTCTTGGCTGCTACTGAGTGATTTGGAAAAGAAAATGAAGAGGAACTGAGCAAGACTGTCCCCAGAAAAATACATTAAAAGAAGCGGCACCTCTGGGCAGAAAACTTCTGAGAAAGTACCACATGACTGCACAGCCTCTTAAGGCCTTAAAACACAACAATTAATTAAATTAAATTGCAAGGAAATATGAATTATTTCAGAATAATGATGGCATACAAGAGCACTAATCTTAGCAACAGGATTGTAATAACTCTAGCCTTGGCACAACACAGAAGAGTTCCAAGGGCTGCCTGAGCAACACTTAATACTCTCCCTGCTCAGAAAATGGAGCAAGGACCAAAGCAAGTCAGAAGTACACATAAAATGTGTGCAGCTCTAATACCATAACTATCAGCTAAGAGTACAGCCATTTTATTTTACTGTCTAAATAAGAAGTGATTTTTAAAGTGGATTTATCAGTTGTTTAGTTTAGAACTGGGTAGAAGTTTTGCTTTGGTTTTGTAAAAGTTTTGCAGGTTCAGTGGAGATTCTTTAAAAGTCAAATTCAGCCCTTCAACTACTCAAAAAGTAAATCACATTGATTTCCACAGGTATTCACAGGCTTACCTTAAAGCAGACTAATTTTGTACATCACTGAACACTTCAGGAGCAGTATTTCTCACTCTCTCTGCTTTGCAGAAGGGGCAGCTGAAGCCCAGAGGTTATTTGACTTCATCAGAGTTACACAGGAGTCAACGGCTGGATAAGAGGAGAGAGGAGGAATTTCTAGGGTCTAGCACCATCCTCAAACTTCTAACCCTGCCCCTATTTTACTTATCTGCACTCCTAACTAGCTGAAAAGCTAAATTAGAGGTTTGCTGCTTGGAACATCTCTGCTGTTTATTTTGCCCTTACTTGTGGTAATCTCTGACACAGTAGATTTTGTTCTCAGAGTCTACAGTGAATGGCACACCGTCCAGACACTCGTTGCAGATGACGCATCGGAAGCAGCCCGGATGATATGATTTCCCTAGAGCCTGCAGGATCTGCAACAGAGCAAGAGAAAGGAAAAATGTACATGAAGAGCAAATAAAGGTTAAAATAGTAAACACACAGCTTTACACCAGATAATGCTGCATATTCATCAGCAGGGCTGTGTCTTTTTCCCCCCCGTCTCATCTGAAAAATCAATTAACAAGGATGGAAAGGGCAGCTGGAATCAATATGGATATTATTATCAATATAGCACCTCGCTCTAGAGATATTAATTATTAGCATGGGTAAGAAAACAATTTAGAGACTCGGTCAAGGTATTTAGCATGACAAAGGATAGAAATAACAGAATTTAAAGGAAAGAAAATAATTTCTGAAGTCAACAAGTAGAGAATACTTAGCAAGATCACAAGGCAAGATGTACCAGCCGAACAAAAGAAATACACTTTTATATCCTCCATGAGAAGCTGAAACTAGTATTATTGCTAGGTTTTCATAGTTCCTTAGATAATGAAGGGCTTTGTACTCGCTCGCCTGGCTTTCTAATGAGTACAGACTATGGAAACTGTTGAACTCAACAGCTGCAATTCACTACCTGGCATACCATGGTCCGTCAGCAGAAGGATCAGACTTCTGAGTAGAAAACAGCTTCCAATTGTAATGCTTTCCAGTGTAAGCAGGCAAACAAAGATAATTAATGATAAGCATTAGAAAATGCTGGGAAGAATGCTGTGAACCAGAAATCCCTAATTTCTTTGGCTCAGCTATAGTTTTACCAGCTATACTGGTCTCCCTCTGAATGTCCTATAGCTGAACGCTGACCCCCTGAGCATTCCCCGCCCCATGCACATCTGGAATGGATGGTACCTGCTGTAGGCTAATCCTGCTTCACAGATCTGAACTGAGGTCTGGATCACACAGTCTGGGTCAAACCTGCTCCCCAGAGCATCAGTACGCACAAAAAACGACAAGGAAGTGACTTAATCCAGATTAAGACACACGGGAAGGCACAGCTTGACTGCAGGAAAAAGAGACGGAGAGAGCTGCACTGATGCCTCACAGCAAGAGAGCACTGCAGAGCCACAGCACTGCTGAGCAGGAAGCATCAACAGGATTACAAATACACTGTCCTGAGAAGTCCAAAAAGGGATGAAAGACCTGGAGGCTCTGCTTTTCAACACCCACTGAACATGGGCAGAGCAGTGTCTCTGCACCACATACAGTAGGGTGCCAGCTTCACTTCCTTGAAAAAATCAACAAAGGCTCAGTGGATTTTCCTTCTGATACCAATCTCACACTAGGCAAACTACCAAATGATAACAGACAGCATTGGATATGAATATATTTTGCCTTTGATGCATTCTTCTAAAAAGTTGTGGGAGTTTTTTCTCCTAAAGCAATTATCACTTACCATGTCCATTATCAAATGACCACAAATGAAACACCTATCAGCCGACTGCTGGAAACCAGAATACTGCAAGGACAAAAAAGAATTCTCTTAAAATTTCACAAGGCCACTCAAGTGTAAACAACAGTGTGCTGTGGAGTGTTATTTGCATATTTGTTATTGGTCCTTTTTCTGTGCTCCTTACACAGAAGAGTTAAACTTTCCAATGCTTTTTTTGTTATATAAAGTGTTGACAGGTGATATTCTATCTATACTTCTGACTGCCCAGTTTCAGAAAGAGTACAAGTTCCTGTAACTTCCAAGTCCAAAGTTTAATTTAAAGCATAAAAACAAATACCATAAATGCACATGCAAATAAGGCAGTTATTAATAAGATTTATTTACATGCTTATTTGGCCACATGAATCTACAAGACAAGAACCTACTTGTGTTTATCACATATTTATGTCACAATATCTGTATATATAGGCCTGGAAAGACAATTTTTCTTTGGTTACATGGTTATAATTTTGTTGAAGCTTCTCTGAAGTCAGTGGTATTGTTCCAGTTCCCTGTTAGGATAGCAATCAAGTCTGGTCCAGAGCAACTTTTTTGCTGTTTTTGCTGAGATCTATTGGTAAAGAACAGTCTGTCACGTCCATGATATGCACCTTGGGCACAGCACATCATCCATCTGAATGAAGGAAATGCAAACTTGGAAAATGAAATATTTTAGGTGCATTTAATCCTTTTATTTTCATCCTATGTAGAATATACTGAGGAAAACAGAGAAGATGAACTTACTTCTTTCTGACAGAAATCACTAGGATTCACCAATAAATAAGCAAATACAACTTTTTCAAGTTTCAAGGAAGGCTTAATCTACCAGGACTCAAGGGCGGAAGGGTGTATGGATTTTTATCTGCACCAGTCAAGGAGAGGATTGTGGGGTTGCTTCATGCTTAGGTACACTCATACAAAATCCATTGAGGGCAACAGAAAGATATCCATTAAGATATCCACTAGGTGAAAAAGGAAATTCACCCATTCATTCTTCTGCAGCAGTTCATCTCACTCCTGCCTTCTCAGAATGGCCACGGAGACAATGCTTTGAAGGAGTCATCACAACAGGTTATGGCTTCAGCTACGGGTCTGTGCCACAAACCCAGGGCCTCTCACTCAACTACCTCCAGCACCACATGTGGGCAGCCACCATGGCTGGGGCTGGCCCTGGGAAAATGTTGGAGCAGAAGGGCCAGGCAGGATGCTGGACCCGAAGTGTGTGGAACAGGTAAAGCTGACAGGCAGAAAGGCCATGAGTCTGGTGGTGACACCAAGATGTCTCATTACAAGAGTCAACTGGGTGCTTACCAGGAAGTCTTCTTCACAGAACACTTTTCCATTGACAAAATAAAAAGCTTTTCCTCTCAGCTTTCGACCTAAGGAAAAAAACACAGAGATAAGAAAAAGATCAGCAGAGAGCAAGGAGAAAACGTGGTCAAAACCCGGCTCTGAGAAGCAAACAACAATGAAGACATTCAAGGACAGATGTCACACAGCTGGAAAAGAGCACCTAACCCCAGCATGGGTCTTCCCAGACTTGAGCCCACCAAACCCTCTTCCACTCATGGTTGCTGATGAATGCCAGTGGTGGATCTGGACAAAAGTCCCACCCTTGGGTAGGAGGTATTAGCCTTGCAAGCCTGTACCACCTCCTGGCAGATTACCACACGCTGTAACTCTGGGAAGAGTGAGGGAGGATACATTGACTCATGCTGGAAAACACCCCAGGAAAGGAGCAAGGAGGAAAGGACGTGCAGAGAATGACCCATGGCTTAACTAAATTCCTCAAAATGTCACGACCTAGCTGTTTTGCTATGAGCAGCAGCTGCCAGACAAGGCACTGCAATACCCGAGCACTCGCTCTGCCCCAGCAGAGCTCAACATCAGAGTACTCAACAGGCTTCTCTGCTACCTATCAGCACATTTGTTACTGCAGCTGCCAACAAAAAGCTTTGAAACTATTTTATAATTTTTTTTTATAAAATCCAAATGTCGTAATCAAGACAAGATGACAAAGCTTTTCCAAGAAAGGACTCTACATGTGGAGAAGATTTGTATTTACTGCAGCTTTCCTGTTTCTGACTCTCATTCACTGTCTGTTTTCAGTTCCATGTAATCATGGCAATGTTTGCTCACACTGTCACCACTCCTAAATGCCCTGCCTTCCCCCAAGGAAAAAGGGCTAGGTTTTGTTTGTTTATAAAAAAGCTGCTCCGACCTCTTCGCAGCCTGGTTTCCCTATTGAGCCCAGGGTTTGAAATGCAAGCCTGTCACTGGAATGGTTCTGCACTGGAGCCCCAAGCATGTGCCAGGAGACAGTGCCCAGGGCAGAGGGAGCAGCACTGCCTGGGCACAGCTGGAGCAGGACCTGCTGCAGGCTGGTTTTGGACACCTACCGGGCACTGCTGGAAGGAAATTGTGTCTGAGACACCAGGATCCAGAAGCCTCCTGCTTGACATGCTGAATGTGGCCAGTATCGCTAAAAAAGTGATTGTCAGCTGCTGGGTGTATAAATGGGTGAACAACTTAATGGACTGGTCCGGGGTTCACCTTATGGAATGCACCTACCCGGCAGCCTTCAGTGAAGAACCACGCTGGCTGCAAGGCTTCAGGGAAAGGAGGAAGCCGAGTAAACCCACTCCAAGAAACAAGTGTTACAGTCTACTGCATACGCCAGAGGGCACCCTCAGGCTGGGAGAAAACTCCTGCTGCCCGTTTCTTCCTCCGCTGCTCTCAGCGTCTCCCTGCCCACTTTTGGGATGGACTGCTTGCTTCCAGTGTCTCTTCGAAGTGAGGAAGCACTTTCTCATCATACAATTGGGAAGGCAAGATGCAGGAAAAGCTCACTTCCCCGGGCTGCACTGGGAACTGTCCCAGTGAAGCACCCTGCAAAATGGAGATGCTCCAGGGAAGCTCCAAAGTTTCGCCAGTGAATCGAGCCAGACCAGCATTTCATCAGCAACCCTTAGTGCCCTGTCCAGGTCTCAGGCAGCGGGGCAGGTGGAGGACAGGGCAGTGTGTTTTCTCAGGGAACAAGCCCCGGTGTGCATGTGCAAGAACTTCGTGGCTAAACTGTGGGCATTGCTCAGCTCCATGGTCACTGGACCAGTGCAGGAGCCAAAAGCACACGGCCCGGTCACAGTCACCATCCCCCATTCTCCTCTAATCCCTGCTAGGGACAACCAAGTAACCTGAAGGTCAGAGATGACCCAGGGCACCAGCCCATCCTTGCACAAATGCAGACATCGGATAGACATGGAAGAAAACCTGACAATCCTGAAAGCATCCCGCTTTGATTTTTCTCATCTGCTCTGATGTTGTCAAGGTTGCTGA
This sequence comes from Tichodroma muraria, assembly GCA_013390105.1. Taxonomy (NCBI): domain Eukaryota; kingdom Metazoa; phylum Chordata; class Aves; order Passeriformes; family Sittidae; genus Tichodroma; species Tichodroma muraria. The sequence continues at coordinate 29,202 of WAAG01054717.1, read as the reverse complement.
AACCAAAACGGGACTCAGAGTTCAAAATAGAAAGTATCTGATCTGGGACATGTAATCTTTGTGGTTTATAACCTAGGATGTATATTTGCATGATAACCCACCTGTGTGCCTGCCTGTCCACAGGTAAGCCTGGCATGCTCACCAGCAGCTCTAGAGTCACAGTTTCTGAGGAGGAACAGGAGAGGCAGGGGAATACCTGAGATTTGCATCACCTTTGTCAAGGGTGGTCCTAAGCAAGTTAACAACAAGCCTAACACAGCAAGAAGTTCTCTTGAAAATCTCCCACTGATTGAAATGCAACACTGGGATTTGGCACTCCCAAAAATGAAAAACAAACAAAAACATTTAACTTCGGTTTTAAATTACATGGCAGCGAGGGCTCCAGCTCAGTGCAACGGGCAGGTGTCCAAGTGACTTTCCACCTGCAAGCAATGTGTCTCCTTAAAGACAAGCTGACAGTGGTGAGGAAAAACATACACATGGGGCCATGCAACGAGAAACGCCGTTTTGGATGAAGGCCTGGTGCATGAGCAGCAGACATTCCGACAGGAGGGATGAGGTTTGGATCACTGCCACGATGTCATTCTTCCATGGTGACAAAAAAAGCATTTACCAGCCATTCTGCACCCAGTGTATTTTTAACATGGTGACACCAGCAGGTTAAGATTGATGGCAACAGACCTCCAGTGAAGGTGCCACAACCAGCATGCGATGTCTGGGCTTCTGCTGTAAGCTCATTCAGCAAAGGGATAAACCCTTTATAAAGGATTTATAATTTGGCCATTGGCATTACATGAGTCCTCTAAGAAAAGTTGCTGACAGCAAGAGTCCTTTGAGGCAGGACAGGGATGATTTACTTACTTTTGTTAGGGAAGAGGTAAGCATTTTAACTATTTTTAGTTCTCCATGACTCTCTTTAAAGCTCCTGGCAGAAAACGTAAAAGGAAGTTAGCAAAAACCATGAGTAACCATGTGCTCCTGCAGCCAGCGAGGGAGTGGTTCACGCACATAGCCCATTTCTTCCCTGCTGTTCTCAACTTACTCCCTGGGCACTTTTGGGACAGACTTCTCCCGTGTCTCTTTGAGGTGAGGAAGCACTTTCTCACCATACTATTGGGAAGACAAGATGCAGGAAAAGCTCACTTCCCGGGCTGCGCTGGGGGCTGTCCCAGTGGAGCTGGGAAATGCATGTTCTTGCTGCAGTCACACCAGTAAAAGAAACAGCACTGGGACTGCCCTGCAGTGCAGAGCAGGGTGGCAGTGACTTCTGTCCCTGCACCGAGCTCCCTGCCATGGGATAGTGCCTTAAACTAAACCAGTCACTCTCAAAAGCGATGCTTCTGACTCTGCCTGCAGAGGCAGAGTCAGAAAGGCTTCACTTGAGCACGGAGATGCTGTTTTATTTTCACCAAAAAGAAGGATCGAGAAGTTAAATGGCACATAAGGAATCACATACTGATAACTGCCTACTTTCAATACACATCATGATGAAATATCCTTTGACAAACCCAGGAGTATTTAATGTGTGGCTTGCTGCTTTACGGATCAATTGTTCTACTACGTGTTTTATGTTGCTGGCTCCTGACTGTATTTCATTTTCACTTCACCCTAAATTTAGCTAATCTCACACCTGAAAAGATTCAGACAATTAAAATTCTTTGTCATTTCAACCTTACTATCTTCACTTGTTTTTACAAGGTATCTTGTTCATCTCTCTGACAAGAAGTTTGAGCCCTGAGCTCTCATGTACTGCTCATCCCTCACATGTCTGTCTATTCTGTGTAGCTGTGGGACCTTCAGGATGACCTCGATGTCACTCCAGCACTAATTTCAAAATATTTCAAGCTCAGCCACTAGTGCTCTTGTGCTAAAATAAACACACTTTGCTTAGCAGCTGATAATAGGCATACCATCAAGCTGCACTCCCAGGATGCCAGTGCTTTTGTCCACTGTTTTCTCAAATGATGGCTCTCTCCTTTTGAAGTTTAGAGTGCAGAGAGTTTAACCAGGGACTTGCAATGTCCCTGGCAAAGAGGATCCTGGGAGATGCATAATTTGCTTGCTGGGGATTTGGACTTAACTTTCTCTTTTGAAGCTGCTTTTCCAGTATTTATTAAAAACAGTGGGGTCACAAACTCATGTTCAAAGACAAGAGATAGCTCATCAATGCATACAGTGGAACAGGGCCATGTCTGGATCCTAAGGTTATATGGGGATGCACAACCAGGGTTGCTGCATTACTGGAGAGGCACTGTGCAGGCTTCACTTATCTAAACACCATGGAATTCCCTATGGTATCTGCACAATAGATAGGCAAAAATCACTGCTGACTGGCACCTTCTCCTGGGTCCCTTCCACATTGACAGCCCTGGGCCTCTGTCATTACAAAACTCAGTGCTTTTTCAAGTACCACAGCTGTAAAATAAATTTGGATATGTGATTACTGATGGCATGTTAAATTCAGCCAGCATGTGTGTTTTGGAAGCCCTCCGCAGACACTCTGCTGACGGGCAGTATGGTGTCCTACCGTGTGCAGCAGACTAGGTCAGGCATCAGACAGCTCTGCTTAATTCCTGCCATCTGTCTCATTTCTCTTGGCCACCGTTAAAGCTGGATGCAGCACTGACGCTGACACAGAAGCATCAATATTTCCAATCTGCTCTAGAACTGAGCCTGCATGAAAGGGTCACTTCAGTGCCTGTATATCCTCCAAATCAGGTAAACGGCAGATATCCCAGGACAGAAAAAAAGTCCTGCTGAAACCATGGACAGGAGGATAGGATATCTCTGAGAAGAAGTAACTCCATAACCATGTAAGGTTCAGTCTCTCTCAACTACACCAGCTCTATGGTAAGATTGCAAAACATACCCTCTGTGCTCTCACCATACATTTGAGGCAGTAGGAAAAAAAACAAACAAACCCAAGCAAAGAACCCTCAAAACTCAGGAAATGATCTGATGCCTGAAAGCCAAAACCATGCTCTGGCACATGTAAGAAAGGTCAGCAAGAAAGGTCAGCTGCCTCTAATGGCAACACAACCACAGGTGAGGGCAGAAATGAATCCTCAGACAGAAACATTGCAAAACCATAACACACCACACAATTGAGCAACACCTCTCCTTTGCCATAAGGCAAACCACTGCAAGAAGATATTCAAGAGTTCTTCTTTTCAGGGAAAACCCCTAGAAGTGTCAAAATTCAGAGGTAAAATACAGTTACCCTGGGACAAAGCAGTGCTTTGGATCCAGATGGTCCCTGCTCAGTAGCTGGTTTTCATCCCAGTGCTCAGCCACTCTGCATCACTCTGGGGACTGCTACCCTGTTCCCCAAAATGCACCAAAACCAGATGGTTCTCAAGAGCTGGCCTCCCACCCTGTCACCCAGTGACTCATCGAAACACACAGAGCCTCAGAGAAGGAGGGGGAGGCAGTCTCTGTGACCTCAGTGAATGCAACTGTACATTGAAACTACATGAGAGAGTAATTTTTAAATTTCTCGGGTTATGGAAAGGGCCTCAGTGCTTACTGAGGCATTACTCAGAAAATTACTCACAGGTATCATTAAAACATCGTAAGAAACCCACTAAAATCTTTAAAGCACAAACTAATCTTATGCCTGTTCTTAACAGAAAAGAGTACTTAGAAGATGACATTATAGAAAAGAAAGAATAGAAGGACTGGAAATTTATTCCACTAAAGATTTCAGCATTATTTTTCTACTCACACTGTTCCAATGATTTCAGACTTTCAGCCAGCACTAAAACACATGCAATTGACTGAAACCACTATTACACTGATAAATTCCTGACTGCATCCATCCCCTTGTGGGGCTGAACATCTGCACCTTTCTATCAAGGATATCTACTGAGGACACCTGATCCATGCCAAAGCCCCTTCAGCTCAGGCCTCATATCACTACTGCCCTGAAACCTGGCCAGGAGAGGAACAGATATTGTCACCTCACTGTAAAAGCTGCCTGGGCTTTTCTCATTTATAGCAAGCACTTCTTGTGACAAACAACAGGATTTTTCACCAGTGAGATGAGACTGAAGACAAAAAGTCAGCAAGAACATAACAGCAATTTAGACTGAAGCAGAAAAATGTATTGATGAATTGCCTGTCCCCTAAACAGTAAATCCAAGCACACCCGAATCTTTTCTGACATGATTTTTGCTAAAAAATTATATTGTTTACTAAGCAGACTCTGGCATGATAATTTTACTGAAAGGATGTTGAGAATGGATTACAGGCAATGCTTTGCACTCTCCACTCTGAAGATTTGCACATTTCTCAAGCGAGTTGATTGGTGTGGTGGGGTTTTATCCAATTATAGGCACAAAGTTCTGCCTCCACTAGAAGAGATGGCAGTTCTGCATCTGAAGATAACCATACACATACATGTGGCCATGGGGAAATTCACTTGGCAAGGCTGGCTATCCTGCTGTCTGGGATTAAGTCACATGGCAGAAAAAAGTGACTTTCTGCTTGTAAAGCTATTTAACAGTGCCAATAAAAACCATGGCCTTCTTTTTCTAGGAGTCACATACCAATACAGGACATGTTTATTCAACATAATTAGCCCAAAGACACCAAGAGCTGCATTGCTCTAAGTAGCCATGCTTTATAATCGCTGCAGCAAGACTAATTAGCCCAAGCAGAGAGTTATGCTTACAGAAAACACTGCTTTGGTAGCTTAACTACCTAGTTTAGTAAATGACCCGTGATGCCTCTAAACACAACTAAACGTTGCGAAATATTAAATATAAAATATATATACCCACAGGGTGGCAAGAGGCAGCCAGCTTGTGTGATTTCAAAGTCTGTCACTGGAACAGCAGCCTGTTAACCCCTATACAGACATCGACATTAATCTGAGCTTGCAAAAATAGAAAAGAAAAATAAAGTAGTGCAGAGATGTTGACATGTTGAAGACTGAATTCTGTCATCTAGCAAACATGCAAGGTTGCCAACTCTCGGCAGTAAGGGGAAAAAATCTGGTCCGCGCTTTGGCCCTCCTGTTGTAGTTCAACATCAAATACTCCCTCAAATCACCTTGCAATCAGTTCTTTCTTTCTGACTTCCTTCCTAGCCTACTGATTTCCTTCCCAGTCATCTCCAACATTTCCTTTGCACTTTTTTAGCTTTCAGATTTCCTCTTGAGGACCAAGTGGTTCAAGTGCAAGACTCTTGTGCTCTAAACTACACTGCTAGCAGGGCAAAAAAGTCTGTTTTCCAGGCAACCTGCAGCATTTGGATATAAGCCTGGCTGAATCCAAGAGAAAACATTAAAGCTAACACAGCACGTTAGAGTGATACAATCTAGTTAAAAGCACATCATTTATAAGGTCTCCTTACTACCTAAATGGTAAATATCGACATCTGAAGACACATGTATCTTTCCTGTTCTGAGGAGGAATAAATTAGTCATTCAATTTAAAAGGTTAATATGTAACAAAGCATTTGATAGATACAACCTTTTGTCCAACAAGCTGGAAAAAAAACCCACAAACCAAAAACCAAACCCCAAGGCGGAAACAGACCCCTTGAGATTGCAGGAAATAGTTCAAGGCGTTTGGAGGCCTTTTTTTTTAACCTACTTTCATGGCCCTTCTGTAAAGCAAATATAATTTATTACTAATCCTGCAGAAAGAACCTGAAGTCTTTTTCCTCTCCCTCTCTGCAAAAGGCTGCCTTGTTTGTGCCTCTGCCCTGTAACAAACAAGAAGATAAATGAGACATTTATGCCAAAGTAATAATTCTAAATCTGTTGTTTTGACCTCTAAGCCAAATTTTCTGCATTACATGCCATTGGCTCAGATAAGACAGTACATTTTTTTCCTACCAACTGAACCCTGTAGTGTATGCGTAGCCCTGTTCAACAAACTGCTCTATCATTTATCTCTGAACATTTTTGTATTGGGAAACAGAGGGTGAAGGAAATTTGGCACTATGAGGTATCACACCCCACACATAATCCCTTGCTTCCCTCTCGATTTTCTGTGTCAGGGAAACGAATGCACATTTGGACACAAATCCAGCTAGGAGCAAAATTAGAAATCCTTGCTAAAATGAAAACAGCAGGACAGTGGTTATAAATATCTGGAGGACAATATGCTTTACCTTAATAGGTAATTTTGTATATTTTATTTATTGGAGTGGGGGACATTCAATGTGCCACCACAGAAGAAATTTTAGGATTGAAATCAGGAGCAACCTTGACTTCTCAAAGTCAAGTTTGTACTGGATGGTGTCCAAGATGAACTCCATTTGACCTTAAAAGCACTACTTACTTTTCAGCTAGAAACCAGACTTTCCACACAGGCTGCTCAAAATGTGCTTTGCTGCTAGAAAGACAACACCAAATAAATACTTATTTTTCTGGCAGACAAAAACGGTCTCATCCCATTTACTGCAGTGACACAGGTGACAGAAGGGCTGCAGAGGGGCATGTGTCCTCTTGGAGTGAACAGGAGTGTGTGCCCTTTATCCCCCCAGCAACTGATGGTCTGTGAGGCTGGGAAATTACTTTGGGCTGCGAAAGGTGGGATTCCTCCCTGAGTGCAGGGCAGGACGTCCTGTACCTCCCCAGGCAGCGTCAGGCAGGCAGCTGCAGTGCAGAGGTTTGATGAAGCAAAAAATGAGCCCAGCACAGGCCAGGCCACAGAGCCCTGGAGCAAGCAGCTGGTGCATGAAGGCTCCACAGACCACAGGGGCAGTGCAGGAAACTACCCCCTGCACAGAAAGGTTTCTTGCAAATCTTGCTGCTCGTAGAGGTCTGTGCACATGGGGGAAAACACCACTATTGTGGGGGCCTCCCTCTGGCACCCCTCTTTTTGGAGTGCTGGGAATCCCATGCCACCACACACCTTTCCCTCCATCCATCCATCCATGCCATCCTGCCAGCTGCCACTGCCTCGTTTCCATTTCAGTATGGCCAGTGCCACAATGGGAAGGACTTCAGCTTTCATGACTACTCTCCTAAATATAACAAAGCTGAATTAGGCTCTCACTTATATGCCCATGACTTGCATTCCCCTTTTTTATCTTGTTTTGACATACAGTCTTTTCTACTGATGAGAATTTCATTATTGTTCCCTTTTTTCCCCTCCCCCCATCTTTTTCACTAGCCTTGGTTTTTTAATTTTACTTTCAGTTTGAAGCCCTTTGCCCCAGCACACCTACTCAGCACATTTCTCAGTTACAGCCCGGGTAAGAGAGAAAATGGGCTTCACTTTGCTAAACTTGGCTTCTTCTCATATTTCTAAGTGTCACCTGACATCCACACCTTTTCAACTTGCACTGGAAATGTTTGGAAAGGGTTGACTTTTAGAATAAGCAGCAAATAGCTATTCTTTCAACCTTCACCAACCCACCTCATTAGAAATGGGATTAAGCTAATTTTTAACCAAACACAGTCAAACAAACAGAGGTAACCACAGATACCTCTGCAACCACAACTACTCTTCTAGCACTGGTCTCCAAATAAAGATTGTAAAATTCATTCTAAAAGGAGGATCAAAAGTGTTTCTTTCTAAAGCACCAGTTGCATGGTAGTAATTTTAGAAATTTAAGACAGCTCAAACCTGCTGCTGGATTATTTTTAACAGGAGCTTTGGGTGCAAGGGCTGTTCAGAGACTGCCTGGGCCTAGAGGGCAAGAGGTAACTGAAGCGAAGCCCTGGCTGCAGCCAGGAATCCTCTCCATGGGAGAAGACTAATTAATTTCAAATTAATTTATAAGAAAGGACGGAAGGGTGAGTGGCTGACTTCTGAGCCTCTAGGAAACTGCCACTATATGTAAAAATCACTTTCTCTTTTCAGTTTTCCTATTTTTGGTCAGATGATGGTGAAATGCTCCACTAAAAACATAGGTGAGGCAGGGCAGCTGGTGTAGGACAGCTGGGAAATGGGCATAGTTCAAGGCTCAGCTATTATTAAAAAGCATACACATCTTTCTATATTTATTCCAACTTTACAGCTCCAAATAAAACACATGCAGTCCTGATGAGTTTATAACTCTAAATACAACTCAGGAGGAAAAACCCTCAGTCTCATCTGGGAAAACCAAACTCACATATACAAAAGCAGCAGAAGATTATTATTTTTTCTGGCACCACATATACAGCTACACTTCTAAAAATACACTATTAGCACTGGAGTTAAACATAACACAACAGAAAAACCACTATCTTACAAACACAGCCACGGTTTAAAATCAAGTGGCCAGTTCTTCACTCCAGCTCCATCACAGAGCTCCTCGAAAACCTGCTTAGGAGGATCCATACATTGCAGTATGCCCCAGCAAGCTCCAGATGTGGGTCTGACAAAGTGACCCACAGGGAGCTCAGCATGGCCAGCTGAACTATTTACTCCACTTCTTGGGTAGATTTCACAGGGCTCATCATCGCTGCTCCCAGCTGGATACCTCTGCACAGTAACCAGTTCCCTCCCTGCAAAAACCATAAACCAAGCTGGCAGAGGCACGCCCCTTATCTCAGGGCATGGCCACATTTCTCTGGAAAAAGAGCAAGCAAGATGTGTAACTCGAGTCATTCATGCACTTACATGCTTTGACTGGAGGTATTTCAGGGGTACAAAATAATTTTAGCAAGTAAAAGACAACGCACACAGCGAAAACACTGTCACTGGGTTTACCCTGCAGCAGCTCCATCTGAAAAGTAAAGCCTGCTGGGACAAAAAAAACGCCAGCTAAGGCATATTCACTGCCACTTTGAAAAAATAATCTTCTAAGAAAATGTGGCCATAACTGAGAGGCAGAGGAATGAAAACAACCATCCCCCATACCAGAAGGCAGAAGCCTGGCACAATCCAAGATATCTTTTCTACATGCCTTGCAACAATCCATTCAAAAACAAACAGCAAGCACCACCACCACCAAGTCGTACAGCTGCAGCAGACTCCAGCTGGGAGATAGTTTAATAACCGCTTTCTTTTCTTCCCCATTTACACCAGAAAAATGTTAAGCCCGAAGAGTTCGCTGCAGGGGCTGGCACCAGCATCAGACCTGGCCAGGGATACTCACTGCAGGCTCCACAGGTGAAGCAGCTGTCATGGTAGAGGTTGCCCATGGCCTGGCAAGCCTGGTTCGCTCCATACACGCCCTTGCTGCACTTCACGCAGGTACCTGGGAGAGAGAAGAGAGGTCACAAGTGGGACCCAAAAGGGTGGCTGGGAACACTGATTGGGTGACAACACATGTAGCTCGTCACGGTGGCTGCACAGCTTAGGACCACGTGGTTCGCTGAAGCCACAAGATGTAGGTGACATCACCGTCACCTGCCCTGAGAGATGCTGTTAACAGTGGTCACGACAGCCATCAGACCTCCACAGTGAAAGACTTTTGCAAAAAAATAAACTGCACAAGAACAGTCCTGTCCAGCTACAGCAGCATCTCCTTCCTTCTCCCATCCTTCCCACCAACCTTTATATACATCTAAACATGCTAAAAGACCCTCACAAAAGCAGTGAGTATCAGTAAGTGGTGCTCAGAGCTCTCCACAGACCAATAGTTTCTGCCACTTATTGTACAAGGTATGCTTGTTGGCCGCAGCTGATGTGAGGAAAACACAGTTCTTCACTTAGCTCCTTTAAATCACCCATTTCACACCCTAGCTGTGCCTGCTGAAGGCCCTAATGATTTCCCAACAAAACAGAGCTAGACTACCTGACACCTACCTCTCTTAACAAGGCAATGGCACATCAAGCCAGTTTACTTACTTCAGGTATTACCCTGTGATTGTGGCAGGCTGTTTTTAAAGCAGCATCACCCTTTAACTATCTCTAACTGAGAAACTTGAATCTCTGTATAAGCAAATAAATGATAAGGGGCAGTGTGAAGGAAAAACAGACTATATGTTTCTGTTTCTGGTCTTTAGTGACTCTGATGTGACTTCACCTCCAGGTCTCTCCTTGCACCACTACCCAGCCCTATTAATCCTGGCTCTTAAAATCCCTGGTCAAGTGACTGTGAGTCACACCTCATTCCTACTGGCCCAGGAAGAGGAACAGCATAATTTTCTAGAGATCCTTAGTTACACTAAGGATGGGAAACAAAATTTCACTTCTTTTGGGGCATTGCAAGCTCCAGAGTAATTGAAAAAGTCTGAAGAAAGCTAGGAAGAAGTCTATTGTGCTTACAACAGTACTGAAAAGTAACTCAGCTCCTGCAGCACCTTTGCCCTGCTAGGGTAACAATTTCTTCCTGCAGCCAATAGTCATGGTGGTCAGTTTTCACACTACAGAGATAAAACCACTCGGGAGTCATCTGCAGTAGGCACACGCATGGCTGCTGAAAAGCAGACACTTGATTATCCCGGGTTTTTGCAGAGCAGACCTGGCTCTCTGTGCAGCTGCCTGCGTGCATTCAACCAGCACATTGAAAGGCGTCCTAGTACTGCGCCAAGCCCCGCTGCACTCAGAGCCAGAGTCCACACTGACACAAACCTGGAGAGAAGGCTGCAGAGAATAATTAGTCACTTTGTTTTGTCCAAAGCCTACATAAACTGAAATGCTCACTTGGCTGTGGGCCCACCCCAGCACTCAGGCTGGCACCAAGCGAGCAAAACTTTCCGGTTCTTTTTGAACTGAGCAGGTTTATCTCATTTATTGAAAGAAACATTTTAAGAAAGATAAATCATACAGGCATTAGAAAAAGGATTAAAAAAAAAAAAGGACAAGTCGAAGATAAGAAAAAATTGGCTTTTCAAATGGATGTGCTCTCCCAGGAATGCGCACATTCAGCAGCAGCCTGAATTTCTGTGCAATGATCTGACACAAGAGCTAAGGACTCAAAACTCCCTCTTGAGTACAGCAATGCCGAGCAGAAAGTTCTGAGAGCAGAAAACCTGCCAATTTTCCACGACACCCACCAAGCTTTCCACAGAGTCAACGTATTTATTGCACTGCAAGTGCTGCATTTTCCCCTTCTCCGTGCCAATGAGTGGCTGCTCCAGAAAATTCCACCAGCATGCTCTGATTTCCTCCTTTCCACAAAGCAGCCGGGTGACACTGACTGTGGATGAGCAGCAAGAAGCAGGAGGCAGAAGGCGCAGCAGCTGAGTGCAGGCACAACGCCCAGCAAAGATGCTGGCAGACATAAGCCACTATTAAGTAGGCTAAGGCAAACCCTGTGGAGGGCAGAAATTGCCTCTGCCATCTCCCGTCTATTCCATTACGCTTCAGAGCACAGGCATTGCCCCTCTGGATTCCCAACAGGACAGATCCTGCAGGAGCTGTCCAGGCTTTTGTATCTGTACCAAAACCTTCCTCCATCTCCCACCCCTCAACCTCCCCAACCTCCCTTCCACCTTCCTCTCAGTCCACGCTCCATTTCACCCCCTGATTAACTCTTTCACTTCTTTCAATATTTAGGACCCTAAAACATGGAAAATAAAGTCACAGAATGAAAGGGCTTTTAAAATAAATTGACGATGTTTTCTGGAAAAATTGTGATGTGCTAAATTACTCAACTATGTAACAACCAGACATGCTATAAATATTCATACACATCCTGTGCTGAGGTTGACAACTGAAAAATGACATTATGGCACATGTGAATCTAGTTTAAGTTCTTACATGTATCTGCTAAAGCCTATTAAATCTCAGTAGCAAGTGAAAATACTCTCTAAATAAGTCTTTGCTCTTTCCAGATAAAATATTCTGAACTATTTTAACCAACATACTTGAGCCTTCATCTCTGACACTCAGCACACCTGGCCTGAAAGAGGGGGCGGAAAAAAAAAAGTGATTTTTACTGATTTTTTCTTTCCACTTTTTTTTCCCATTCACTCCCTGCTGTCACAATGATCTTCTGGCTTAGGCTAAGCAAGGAAAAAGCAAGGAAAAGCCTGTTGCTGACGGCAGCCAGTCGCTGAGCTCGGCAGCACGTGTGCAAAGCCAGCTGATGGAAGCCAGCGCAACCGGGGCCACCTCCAACCCCATCCTGCTACAAAACGGGCTCTGTGCCCTGCTCCACGCCAGCTCCGACGGCTATTTCCCGAAACAGTGCTGACTGTGCTTTCTGCTGGTGTTAAAATGTCAGCAGCATCACTCCAGCCCCACATGCCACTGACACTAGTCAGCAGTTCTGGGTAATTTTCTTGGCATGGAATGGCTTTTAGCAAAATCTTCCGTCCTCAGCATGAAGCAGAGGGATCCTGAGTAGACACAGCTCAGCAAGATCCCCGATTCCTGCACTTGGTAACTTTGCAGCTCATAACAAGTGTTTATGCAAGCACCAATCCCAGCAGACATCCCCTCTGAAATTATGGTTTTTAACCTTAGACAATGTTATTAAGAAGAAATGACAGGTTTCTCTTTTACCGCCAGGATGACAAACCCAAACCACCACACACGCACAGCACCACTAAATTCATGCCCGAGTGCACAGGCAGAATGGTAGCCAGGTTTGGGAAGGGAAAGGGATGGAAATTGCTGATTTCGGTTCAATTTCTGCCGGCAGGGCAGCCGTCCCGGACAACAAAGAAATCTCTGTTCCCTTTTGCATCATGCAGCAAGCAACCGCCTGCGCTGCAACTGAGAGTCTGAACAAAGGGACCTTTGGAACAGAGCTGGGACCGAAAACATGCCCTGTAAGCCACTTCCTGGCACTTGCCACACTCCATCTCAGCACTGCAGACCAGGAGGGCTGTCACCAGGAACAGCCTCGGCTCACGTGATCCAACAGGTTGAATGCAGACCTTAAGGGCTGTGAGAAATGAAAGCAAGCCCAGTGCTCAGTCTGAAATGTCAGTCCCACCCTCAAAATTCAACAAATGCATTTCTATTTACCACCAGACTCAAAGCCCCTGGAGACATTTTTTCCTCCAAGTGTTGCTATTTCACACTCACCAGAAGGAGTTTAGTTACTTACTGTATCCCACTCACTGAAAATTCAACACAAGCCATGCTGAACAGAAACATTTTTTGGAACTAGGACTAATTTACACATTTCAGACAACATCAATCTACAGACCAAGACCGCAGTTCTTCCAACAACATCCCTCTTCTTTTCAGCAGCACCCCCCTTCTCAGCACCACACAGCACAGCCAAGCTTTCCTACATGTGCTCCTGGCTGGGTTTACTAATATTGTCACTTCATTTTGAATGGCCAAATGTGACAGTGCCTCAGTGGTGAGATTTCTTTGCCATGCCAATTTGGTCCCAGGTAAGAGGAATGCAGAGGCAGGATGATTCTGGTGGTGTGGGTCTGTTTATCCAGCTAATCCAGAAACAGCAAGTCTGTCCTACTCCTTTCACATCCTCTGTGCAAGCCACATTTCCACAATCAGATTGACTCTTCTCCATCAAATGTAACTAACTGGTTTTTGTCCCCTCCTTTTCGTCCCCCTTGACACTCACTCTGACTGTGCATGTACAGCTGCTGTGTCTCCAACCCACCTATTTATCCCAGGAGAACCAAGCCCTCCACTTGCATACATGTTTCAAAGACTGTCTGAGAAAAGCCTTCACCCTGTCAAACACAATGTGATGCTCAGTTCTCCTGGCTTCACTTAAGAATTTCTCTGAAACTTGAACCCACCTTCCCATGGCTCACCTTAACCAAGTAATTCCTACATCAAACTCTAAATTACACACATTGCATGCCTTGCTACGCTGCTTATCCACTACTCAGCACTAAATCTTGCTGGAGAGGTGATTTCAAGGAGATGTGGATGCCCAGGTGAGACTGAGTGCCTGGAAAACCTGGCAGATTGATTCCATTCATCACAGAGTGACTCGGTTGTCTGTACAAAGATGGACAGGTATGCCCTGCCCAGAGAGCCACAGAGTTGGTAAACACAAGTTTTCTGTTCCGTTTTTCATGCCATGTTCTTGACCCCTGACCCTGCTGCAGACCTTCACGTACACACTGCCAGTGAAGGACAAAAATGCCACCAAACTCACGTCAGTGACATCTTAAGTACCTTATAGTGACGTCAGAGATTATGATAACTCCTGTGCCACATGAATGAGGCTTGTTATTTCTTTCAGTCCACTCCTACTGTATCCTGGCTGAAAGGCTGATTGCTCCTCTGCCTCATCTCCTTGCTTTTTCTTTCATTTTGGTAGACTTTTCCTTAGCTTGCAAACCCAGATGAGCTCCCAAGAGGAAGGGAGGAGAAGCACATACTGCTGTAATTTTGAAGAGCCCTATTCCAGGCCAATACTTATTTGCTTGATTCCTTGCAGTGAGATAAGGTTTGCAATCTGTACACAGCCACTACTCCAAGTGCCGTGATCCTTCCAGCTTTCCTTGTTCCACCAGGACCTGTCTCTCCCTGCCTCCTCCTCCTCTCTGCTGCAGGCAGGTGTCTCCTTTCAGCCATGGTGGTCTCCCAGGAGAAGGTAGTAAAGGATGCCTCTGCTCATTCCAGTGGAAATGGCATTGTCATCATCACCCACAGACCAAAGAGACTGAGAGGAACTTAAATTTTAATCAGAAATTCTCCACAGCCCTGAGACTACCTTTGCTGCACATGAAGTGTCCTGGTGCCCCACCATCAGGAGGCTTCAGTGAAGTTCCCATGTGTGCACAGGCCCAAAGTTAAGTGAATTGTGGTTTCAGCAGTGGTGAAACACTAACTTCACTGTGCACTATGCTTCCAAAGAGCACTGCTGGCCTTTGAGCTGCTCACACCCATTCAAAGGTGCTGGGCTTCCAGGTCTCCACAGGGCTCAGCAGTTCAGCTACTGCTCTGTTTCTGCCAAGGGGAAAAAAAATCTGCAGACTTTGCTATGAGATGTTCTCTGCCTGACTGCTGGGAAGCATCCCAGCTTTTCACTGCAAAACAAAATCTCAGGGCCCTCCTAAAACACCTGCGGCTTATCAGCTCTGCTGTAAGTAACAAGGAAGCCAGAATACAGCAGCTAACAAATATTTATAATAGGAAAACCATTCACAAAAATGGTTTTATAAAAAGCTATTGGTAGGAGTGTAGATAACCCTCATCAGGAGGAGATTTCCATCTAGCTGTATGAAAAAAAGCACTGGTAAAAACATGATGCTACATGTTACACCTCTAAAATCACCCATCTGTGCCTGCAGACCAAGGCACTGCATGCTAAAACAAGTAGTCAAACCTCCCTGCAGACCCCAACACACCTCAGCCAGGCCCCTCCTCTACCAGGTCACTCCCAGGCAGTACAGACAGGTGCTTGGTTTGGTTGTGCACCTGTCTCACCCGAAAACTCATCAGGCACTTTCAGTCTTTAGGATGGTGTCGCTTCACCTAACCGCAAACATTTGGGTGGTGCTAGCAAGGGATTTGCAACTCCTTTGATCACTCCTATTTAATCTTCTGTCACCAACAGGAGATGAAGGCTGATGCACCCTAAGGAATGCCACGGGAAATCTGTGGGATTTGGGCACCTCACTCCTGAATGTTCCCTGGAAATAATGCACCAAAACCTAAATACATCCTAAGCTGGCTTCCAGCGACACCTCCCAGGGACATAGGGGCCCTTCTCTGCTGCATGGGAACCAGTCTCTCTAGGGAGCAAGTGATACCTGAGCAAAAGACCTGGGTGATACCTGAGATTCCCTAAGTCCTCCTTGACAGCCCACATAAATCAAATCAGCACTTCAAAAGCACTCTTGGAGAGCCGAAATTCCTCCAGAGACATGTGCAGCCCATGCAGCTCACACATAGGTCATGACTTACAAAAAAACAAAAGGAAAAAAGCTCAGAGAGAACTCTTGGCTTTGTATGTTTCTTTCAGTTATTATACCTACTGTGAGCAGACAAAAGCATTTAGCACAGCAAGTTGGTGCTGACAGATAACCAAACTGCTGCTCCTCAGCACAGTATCCTACCTGTATTTTGCCCAGTCCCTGGCTTATCCTTTCCTAGGCTTTCACTTACAAGCACACATTTTCACACAGTGAGGGAGAAAGCAGCTCTTTTACTGTGATCAGAATTAATCGTTTTTTATAAACATCTAGGCCTGACTGAGACAGACTGAAGGACAGTATGTTAACCTGACAGATACATCCATCTTCAAAAACATCCCCTTGTTACAAAAACAGCACACAAAATTAGGAGAACTGAAAATATTTTTTATAAAATACTTTGGTCATTTGTACTTTAGTCTTGGTTTCATTTCCTGGCTCTGATGAACACCAAAGCTGCTGCAATAGACTTCCCTTCACTGGGGAAAAAGCCTGCAACTAAACAAACTATTGATCCTTTTTATCGCTCTTGCATAGAAGTGTTTATTTTATATCCTCAAGTTTGGTAGCTTGAGAGTAGGGCACAGCAAAAAATAATTGAGAAGGCCAGCTGTGACCTTTATTCCTTCAAAGGAAGTAAGGTAACTGTGCAAAAAAGAAAATAAAAGTGAGAAAAGTGAGAAAGAGAGGGGGAGGAGGAGGCTCAGAATTAAAATACCTCGATACGTGTTCCTTCCTGTTCCTTGGTCCTCAGTAGGGCAGATCTGCTGAATCTTCTCCTGCTGAGCTGAGGCTCCACAAAACTTTTCCCTCTGCCAGGACCACATAATTTCTTTTTTTTCCTCTCAGTCTCCCCCTTCCCAGATTTCTCAGACATCACATCCTGGTGCAAAATCTCCTGGCAAGAGGATGTCAAAACACTTCACTGGGGGTCAGGCAGCCTCTGTGTCTCCTCCCTCCCTGGGGCGCACTCGGCCACCTGACCAGCCGGGCTCTCCATGCTGACAAAAATACTCCTGCTTCACTTTAAATTTCCCACAGGACAAAAGCCTCCCCCTGCCTCGCATGCTTATTTTGTGACAAAAACGTAAAAGTAATCTAACCATCAGCTGCGTTCCTCTGCCTCCTGAGCCCATCCCCAGGCACATTTTGGATGAGGTATTATCCATCCGGTTTACATGCACCGTGAGGAGAACACACAGCAGGGTCTGTTGGAGAGACCCCTGCCACCTCCCCAGTGGAGCTGAATGTCACCTCCAGAAAAACATTCCTATTTCCTAGCACCACGTCCCAGGAGCCTGCTGTCCCAACCCCATCTCCGTTACCAGCTCCTTGTCACGGCATTCAGCCCCCCAACGAGGCTCCTTGTGCTCATTCAAACCGCGCGCTTCCTGCACGGGAAGGAAAGTGCCAAAACTTGCTTCCAGGCCAAAACACTGTGAGTAGAGCAGCTCTACACATCACTTTTCTGCGACAGGATAAAAAATGCCCCTGCCCTGCCACAGGGCTCAATCCAGTCTCGGATACCAAGATAAACAACCCCGGCACAGCCCTCTGCGGGAAAGACCCTCCGCCTGCTGCCAAGAAACACATTTTGTTATGCAGTCTGCAGCTGAGTGCTCGGTGGTCCCTCCAGCTACATCCCCAAAGCTCGGTGTGAAGCTCTTTTGTGGCTCAGACCATCACTGAGCCACCCACCGACCCCACCGGACAGGACCCTGTGCAACAGCACCCGTGCACACCGAGGTGCAAATCCTTTCTCAGCACCAGGCTGAAGAGTTTAATCTGTCCCTGTTCTACTTCTGAGACTCCGGGTCTAAAATCATGAGGAAAATCCATACACCTGGTCTGCTCCCATAATTTCTTAAGTTAACCGTGGAGTTTCCAGCCTTCCCAGCAACTCTGCGTTTCCCTCTCCCAACAGCTGAGCTATCTTATCTGCTGTTAAATTGTGTAATGGCACAGCAGGGAAAGGAAACACACAATTCGCCCCTGACCTCCTGCCATCCTGGGGTAGCAAATCAATTTAATCTAGAAGGGCATTTAATATTCTCATTGGGAGATCCTCGCGTGTAAACGGTTCCTTATCACTGCTAAGTGCCAGCGATAACCTCTGGTGGTGGTCTGGACTCCTCACAGACCCAAGATTCAGGGAAGAACTGCCTTTTCTTCTGCTATCTTCACAATGCACCAATCCTTTCACTGCTGATGGGAACCAGCACCTAGGGGCAGAGGGAAATGCTGGCAACTTTGGGAAAACACCGCCCTCCCCACCTCCAAGCTACTTCTCTCCTCCCTGAGCTCCGTGCCCTTCTGCATGATGGCAGCCTATGCAGGCTGGATGGCTACCTTCCTGCCCACACGTGGTCGGGATGCATCCTTGTAAAACACAGAAAACCAGGAGTATTGTCAAGAAAAGTTAAATGCCTCCCTGCTGGCAATGAAGGGCTCTTCAAAACACGCTATTCCAGCTTCTTCCCAGCACTGCCCTCCCACCCCACCCCCAAGCTGCTAAAATACCTTTGCTTTAAAATTACAGAGGTAGGAAAAAAGAAAAAGGTGTCGCAGGAGGAAGAGTCTCTAATCCCTGTGATAAATAAAAGTTAAAGAAAAAAATCCCTGCTCTGGGCAAGTGACGGAGCACAACCAAGCAGATGTACAGGCAAATGCAATCCTGCAGGTCTGAACGCTGCTGTGACGCTTTGCAATGAGCCCTCCTCGTGCCGACGGGCAGATTGCCTCCTTACCAAAGTAATCGGCCTTTGGCCGAGCATCCATCTCCTGCTCCAGGCGCTGGGTCAGCGCCTCCAGCTTCAGCTCGGCCGCCGATGGCCCTTGCTCTGGCTGCGGAAGAAGGGTCTGGCAGGGCAGCTTCACCTTTGCTGTGCTGGAGCCATCCAGGTGAGCAGAGTCTGACCGTGGCCCACTCACGCCCTCCGGGAAAAGCATCTGCGGCGCGTTGGGAGCCGCCATCCCTCGCGAGGCCAGGCGCGAGGAGCCCGGCTCAGGGCTGCCGCTGCTGCTGGCGGGCCTGTGGTTCTGACCGTGGGCCACGAAGTGACCGCCTGGGCTGGGGTAGGCAGCGGCGTGCTGGTATTCCGCGCTGGGAGCAGCGGGTGCGGAGCCTGGCGGGAAGGACAGCGAGACACCCTGGTACCACCGCTGGTTGCCATCTCCTCCGGCTTTGGGACCGCAGGGTTCAGCGGAGCCTGAGAACCCTCGAGTGGGCTGTGCTGAGGGTGCCGAGAAGGATGAGGACCTCTGCTGTGGCGGGGGCTCCTCTGGCCCCACCGGGGGGGTCCCGGCGTTTGAGAAGGAGGAGGAGGAGGCCCTCTGTCCGGCTGGCATGGGGTCACGGCCCCCGACACCTCGCCTGCCCTCGAGGCCCCCGTTCTCCGGCCCGCCGCGGCAGGGCTGGGGGTCGCCGGGGCTGCCAGCCTGCTGCTCCCCGCGCCCCGCGCCCGGCTGAGAGCCCCCGGCTCGGGGGATCCTGTCGGGCTCCGCTTCCCAGCCCCGGCGGCCGGCCTGGCTGCCTGGGGCCTCGGCACGTGCGCCGCTCTCTCCGAAGCCCCGCTCCCCTCCCTCGCAGGGCCTCGCTCGCGGCCCCTCGGCGGCGGGGGGCGGCTTCGAACCCCGCGCCACCGGCG
>WAAG01054714.1:256-13193 GCA_013390105.1 Tichodroma muraria | reverse complement strand
TAATGTAAATTTTGCATTGGGGCAAAAGGAACAGACAATATGGGAAGGGCAAAAAGGAGTTTATGCTGCTTGAAATCGAACCAGATCAACAGTATTTTGAATTTAAGATGTGCATTTTTTCGAAGGATCTCATGCTTTTTTAAGACAGCATATTAGGTGCAATTTAATTTAAGGAAACTGAGGTTAAAGATGGGATTCCACAGTATGTCAGGTTGAGTACTGCATGGAGATGAAGTGCTGCACTGGGGTCACAGAAGCATGCTCCTGGGTTGTGGTGTCAGTGCAAATCTAAAACTTCCAGGGAAAGATCAAGTTGCTCTCCTGCAGCAGAAATCACAGAAATAGTTAAACTCTTCAGTGGGCCACAGTCAACTGTTACACTGAAGTCCAAAACCACAGGTATCACAGGTATTGCAACTGCTTGGGATTTGTAGTGCCTCTCTCCATAAAGTAGCAAAGGAAAAAGAACACACATGTCCTACCAAAAGCAATGTCACTAAGTGTTAATGGGAAAAGCAACTCACCACAAGAGAAATCCTTACCAAAAAATACTGACTACAGCTGAACAAGGATGCAAATGGTACCTACACATACATGATTTGGGCACAGGGTAAAGGAAGCTACTATACTGTGAATAAACTTAAGAGAAAACAAAACAGGTTTTATTTTTTTCTTCTCATTTGTTACAGACAGCAGGTAATGAAAGATACTTGCCTTTGAGCATGTAGTTTCCTTTCTTTCCTTCGTTTTTCTTTTTCCCTGGATTTACACCACATTTCAGGGTATATTTCTTCAAAACACAGCAATATTGGAGAAGTGCCCCTTGAAACCTTAAGTGCAGAAGGAGAAGTGAGATTTTTTGTACAGCTGGGATGGCACCACTTGAAAGTCAGATCACCAGTTAGAAAAGAGATGCTGCCCTTGGAAGAACAACATCGTGAGGGAGTCTTGGCAAAAGCTCACTTCAGATGGTGAACAAACAGGTCTCATATCAGCTGAACACCACTCACTTACTTGCCAGGAATGGACCAGCAGCAGAAGTAGATGCTTGCAAACAGTGAGTATGGTGCCAAGTCTTACCACAAAAGCAAACAAACAAATGAACGAACGAACAAACGAACAACCCCCCCAAAATCACATACCAAAAGAAAAACAGTTGCTATAAAGAAAAAGAAAGAAGTGATGTTGAGAGGATGATATCTTTGAGTCCCCAGTACCAGCAAAGCAGTGGCATGTTTTTGACCAATGGTGTGTTAGGTTACACAGGACAAATATTACCTATTCCCAAGTGCTACAGAGACAGGAGGACCAAGCTTGACTCCAGCAGCTTTTGCCCCAGAAGGAGGGGTTCACTCACATGTCCATAGGCAAGACTGAGGCCCCACCAGAGGCACTTCTCCAATTGTTCCATCAACCCCACAAGGTGAGAATGGCCTCATTTTCTGTGCCGTATGTGCTGAGGAAGCAACCCCCAAACTGAGGGAAGGCAAATAATAAGCTAAGAAATGACAAGCAAACACTGATCTATCAGGAGCTATAAAATTAGGGCTCCTGTTTGTTATCCTCTTCTCTTCTACTCTTTGAGGATTACTGTATATGCACAGCCCCTATCTGAGCTTTTATCTACAGCCATTAGGACCGGAACTTTTCTTTTTTAATGAATGCTGAGATTCTCACATAATGACGAGAACTGTGGAAAGCATCAAATATCATGAGACATGTGGAAAACATCTTAATTTGGCAGTACTGCACATAAAAAGAAACAGCTCTTGTCTTACAGAGCTACAGTCTAAACAAAAGACAAAGAGTAGTAGAAAGTAGCACTACCACAATTTTACAGATACAGTAAAATTAAGGAAAAATTTGTCAAAGGGTAAACTGAGGAAAAATTTGACATGGGTGTTTTTAGAGCCCTAGTTATAGGGATACATTTCTTCTTCAATTTTCAGCCTTAATTTTCATGGGGAAAATAAAATATTTTGCATGTTGTCAGAGGATTATGTTTTCCTTCCTAAAACAGGCAAATTAGGCTATTGTTGTGACAAATCATGCTAACATATTGCTTCAGCAGGCCATAAGCTTTGCAAATAGAATTTGGTGTGCTATGGCATATTTGTATTTTTCAAGGAAACGAATGAAAACAATATTATAGCACCCAGAGAAAGCAATTTTGAAATATATTCAGTGAGGATTTCTCAGATTATTTGTGTGAGTGTATGTATGTGTGCAAAAGCAAATGAAATCTCATCCCCTGAAATTCCCCAAATCATCACGAAAGTGACAGACTGTGACACTTCTTCTTGCATTGCTCTGCAGAATATTATTGCCGCACTGACCACAGAAGTACATATAGTAAACAAATTTTACCCATCAAAGTGACGGCATCAGTTTTACTACAGGGTTAATTTGCTTCTGTTTGACAGATTATTTTAATCAGAAGCCTAGCCAATTCTCAGCTGTAGCTTATTTTGACAGTCAATGCCAACAGAGTGTTCCTTCAAGTTGTGGGCACATGGATTGTGGTGGTTATGAGATGAGCTAAAGCTATATGCACTTGTTCTCTATTATTTAATGAGTCATTGAAATTAATAACTGCCATCTTCTTATCTTGCATTACAGTTCAGAAACACACCGGTTGTAGCCAAAAAAATAAGTTGAAAAGCTGGTTGTTTTGTTAATGGATCTGCTGCACTTGTGCTCTGTATAGCTGTCACTCAGTTCCCAGAATTTTACCGTCTTTGTGTTCTTTAATTTCCCAGTATCCAGAGGCTGTTTCATAAATATTAGATCATACCTTGTTTCAAGTTAATGGAAGTCTATGCATCTGTGCTAGAATTAACATAATTCAATTAATCGTATTTAAATCTACTTGCTGGTATTTGCATGAAATAATGAATTGATTAATATGGTAGCATATGCCTTATTCATAAATTATTGACTTAAAAAATAAAACCAATATTGAAGTGAGACTTTGAAGCTTTAATTCAGTAAAAATACCTGAGCATTTTATTGAACAATGATCTTGCAATGAAACTATTGAATCAAATACAACTTAACACTAATTATACTGTAGTCCTTCATGGCACTTGTCATTCTGTTTATTTTTTTGCTTCCTGACCCTCTTCCACTCAAGCTTTCATTTTAAACATTAAATGATGTGTGAACTAAAACTACATAATAATTAATTTGTGCTTCTCACCTTGTTTATGTTGAAAAATTGTTTCTTAGTATATGGGGTGACTGTGTCGGAGCCTTTGCTGTGGTGTATGAAATGCAGGGAACCTCCACTCCACCAGAAGCTTGGCCTGGGTGACACTAAGTCCACTTTGATGGCTTCATTCAGGGGAATTTGATATTTCGAAACAGTCCATTGCCATATCTTTCCTTCAAGCACTGTCCTGCATGAGCAGGACTCATGCCTCCACTCTAGAGTCTCTGATAAAAGCATGTAGGAAAAGACTTTCAAAAATGATGGCTCACTTTTAAGTCTTTACTGAGGCTGTCTTTGTCTTTCTTTTTACATTTACTGGATACATACTTCTGAAAATTGTCTCCTCAGCTGCCACAGAAAAGTACCATAAAAAAATGTGTCACAGGAAAAGATAAGTTCATACCAGTATTCACCTGCCCTCCCAATTGGTGCGGCCCTTAGCTATTCCCTCCTCCCTGCCCCCGGTACACGCAGCAATACTCCGGTCAGCCAGGAAATCTCATTGCTACAAGTAGGCCAAAGAACTCACTTCCCTCAACTTGTCAATCTGATTGATTTTCCTTTCAGTGTCTACCGATAACAAACCTTAAAGAACATTGCTATTGTCACAGTTGCCTCAACAAGCGAAGATGTAAGGGACATGTAATAACAATCTTCAGATATGTGAGAAGTAGGTGGGAAGAGGACAGAGCAAACTCCTCCTCTCTTCCCACATGGACAGAGCAAGAGTTTAGGGCTTAAATAGATACAAGAATGAATTATGTCAGGCAATAGGAAAACTGCTCTCAGTGATGAAGCATTAGAATACATTGCTGAAGGAAGCAAGGGATCCCTACAAATGCACATGGACAAACTCCACTGGTGAATTGTTTAGGGAAAGCTGTAAGTGTCTTAGCACAGAAGAATGGTGTAAGTGACCTTTCACCTTTTTTCCAAGCACTGGTGTCCAGTGGAAGGCAGACTTCATTCTTAGACTCTCCTGAGGTTCCACTACAAGTTAATGCCAAAATGGACGACTCACTTCCATCACCTGCGATCAAATTAATTTTGCTGAGGTGTCACTACTGATGGCTACATCAAGCAGCACACATGATACATGGGCAAGAAGGCGGCTGCAAGAATTTTTACAGCCCCCCCAGCTTCTCCTTTCCTGTGCTCCTCTCCTGCTCCTTCCACAGCACCTCTGCACTCTACGTCCCACCCAACTGCAGGATCATGACCACTGCTCTTGCTCTAGACCTTCAATGTAGCCACTCTACTTCCCATTTTGGTGGGCACTGGTACTTTGTCACCAACTTCCATAGACACTAGACAAGGAATCTAGTGGAAGTTATTACCTCTGTGATCTGAAGGACAGAGAAATGTTGCTTTCTGCAGTGGACCATCCCAGCCCTCTGAGGCAGCATGTATGGCACCAGAGCTCACTCTGAATTTTTCACTCCCCTTTACAGCTGGAGAGACGTCAGCACTTCTGCGGCTGATGGCATTGGCACAGCCTCATGGACAACATCAGCTGGTAGCCAGGCACCCGCTCCTTTCCTGACTGAGTGCAGTGCTTTCCCACACCTGCAGCATCTATGCTAACATTTTTCCATGTTAGACTGCAGGTTAGATGTTTTCATCTTCAAGGTGTCCTGGTTCTGGCAGTGAAATTAGCTTAGACTGGGCTGGTGTAGTGGCTGTAGTCAGATGTCTCCATGCTGTGTGCTGAAATGACATCTCATCATCATGTGCAGACAGGAAGCAGCAAGCAGGCGAAAAAGAAAATACAACAGAAAGTATTTCTCTGTCTGCCAAGGGAACAGTCCATGCACAAAATCCTGGCTGCTAAAAAGGTAGACAGCAGTGTCAGTAAATGATAGCTTTGGATTTTTAGTTCCATCTTCTTACCTGAATTTTTATTGCATATCTATTAACTAATAACATGTAGTTGAATGCAAATGTCATGTGAATATTTTTATAGGTTTCCACCAGTTTGGTTTTCTAAACATTATAATATTTCTACCTATATTTATGCACCTAGATTTTAGTTTCCTCTATCACATTTGAAGTACATCATAGCTTTTCTCTGTTTTTCAACAGATACATTTTTTTAAAAACTAGGTACATTAAAAATCACTCCTTTTTTACTTTGCAAGTGAAATAAAAATTCTCCTCCATTTATGTTTCACCTCTGGATCTAAATTCACACATTCCTCTTTTGCTCTTAAAAAAATCCATAAATTTATTTTGTAGCAATTGTAGTAAACTGTAGCACTTTAGAGAAGACCTTCTGTGTTTTCTTTTAACATGGATCCTGTTCCCAGTAGGATTTATGCAGAGGCTAAAAAGAAAATCATGCTAGTTTTTTTGGTTAAAATTTCCCTCAGATTTTAAGCACTAAAGTGTTCATAGCCTGGAAACTTCTGAAAAATTAAAATCTCATGAGTTCTATCCAATTTACAACCTTACAAAAAAATGTTGGCATATTTCTGAAGCAGTCACTTTAAAAAAAAGAAAAATACGTAAAACTCCATTTTCCTGATGAAAAGGACTTGGAAGTTATGCTTTCACATGCTTATCCAGCTCCTCAGGCACATTAGAAAATTATTCCCTTTAGAGAGAAAAACACTGAGGGTTTGAATCAGGAATAAGCAATCCCATTGCAGAACACACTCAGTGTGCTGGGGCTCAAGACTCTTCTCTGAGGAATGCTTTGTGGTGTTATGTTGCTGTATTTTCTATCTCTACTCTGTATCTCCCTCATTTTATTTCAAGATTTATTTGAAGAAGATGTTTTAGTCCCAAATAGATTATTTTTTTTTGGTTGTGTGGGCATGCATCTCTTTCAGTTCCAGCTGGAAGACAGAAAATGCCATTTTGTTTAACACAGAGACATTCAGAAATGATGAACTCCCTAAGCTGGTGTTTGGCCAGGGAGTATATCTGCAGCAGCAGCTGTGCAGTTCAGCAAGAGTGAACTGCAAAGCAAATCAGTTCTGGTGCAGAGGACCCCATGTTTGTGATATGCAAGTTTTTGAAGGTTTTATTTCAGACTAGCTGTAGTAGTACCATCCCTTTCGCAGATGGAACAGCGCTCCTGGTCTGCAGTTAGGTTTAGATCTGGTTTAGGTTAATCCCAGAAGAACCTAGCTTGTGTTTTCCACAAAGCATGCTAAACTGGGACATGTAGTTGAAAAGAACTCCTGATCTGATGCATTCTGAGATGCCCTGGGTTACACCTCAATGCCCTGGGTTACACCTCAATGCAGAACTACTGGGACCACTGGAGGAGTCTGGTGGCTAGAATAGATAATTTTATTTATTGGAATGATCCTAGAATAAAGCACTCTCCCTTCCAAATCAAGGTGTGCCTCTCCTCCTAGAGTTCATTAATACACATGTCCTGGATGTATAGCTCTGTTAGTGGCCACTTGCTTATGTCAGGAAAGAACTTCAGCAAACAGTGGTTTGTCTCCATCTCCAGTCTCCAGGGATACCATGGGAAGTTGATATGAGGTAGGTACCTTTGTGGATCTCAGACATGCACCCTTTGGCTGGTGTTAGCTGGTGGCAGGCAGTGATTAGAGAACTAGAGACGTAACCAACCTAAACCTGGGTTTTTCAGACCCATGAAAAGTAAAATAAACTCCACATCTCCCACCTTAATGGTGGCAACTCTCAGTCAAGGAGCGGCACCTTTTTAGACTGTGATTACTTGATCCTTTGTGTCCATTTGACTGTGATTGTATCTCACTGAGTCATCCACAACAGGAAACAAAGGTATCAGGTAATGAAAACTCTCAGCTGAGACTAAGGGTTGTTTGCTACACCCACCAGTGAATTAAATACCAATGCAATAAGACCCATTTCTTTCCATATGGGAAAGTCTACACAGGATGAACTAGAATTCATCTACTTTTCTCAATTCACATGTCTTAATTTGGATCAATGTAAACCCAACATCTCTATGAATGCATGCACACAGGCTTTCTCGCATCTACTTCAGTGAGAGTGTGTTCATGCTAATTTCCTCTGCTTTCTCTGGCAGTGGGGAAATGCAGTCATTCTGCCACAAATTAAATGAATCCTTCACAGATAAGATAGTCATTGCAGCTTCCTGCATAGAGCCCAAAATTTTCATCCTGTTTAATAATCAGACACTGTAAAATGGCATTTTTAAATGTATTCACAGTTTTCAAACATCTGGTGCATACTGCTGGTGTGCAGCAGACGACTAACTTGTATTTATTTTGGAGCCTAATGCCATGGGCTATTTAAGAGAGAATATATGAGAACGAACATCCCAAAGAAAGGCTTATTGGTGAACTTACCTGCCACTGCCCTTTACTCATTTGTTGGAACAGTATTTGTATATTTGCATAACTTGAGCTGCTCAGCAATCGAAGCCATCACTATCCTGCTATCATTAGTTTTTGCATAATTTATGCAAATATCCATTTGCATGGGTGAGCAATAAGGGTCTTACCTTTTCCTGTGTTTCAAAATTATTGGCAGAGGAGAGAAGGTTTTGTCAGAAGTGTTTGGTCTTTTTGGGACTCTTTCTATAGGTTTTGGCTAAGCAATTTGAATATTTCTTTAAATTTTACAGTCTCAATGTAAACATGAAATTTCTGATGATGTAGAGTTTCTGCAAAAGTAGTAGTACCATGTCGTCTCCATTTACTTTAATAACTTGTCTCCAGCAATGGTCAGTCTCATTACAAAAATATATTTTAGTTTGACAAGGTTTGTTTTCCATAAACCAATTTTGATTCGAAGCAGCTTTCTTTCTATCCTTAAAATCAAGTCCTAATTCAACATTTTGTTTTGCTTCCAAATAGTTCTGATATGCTTGTAATATCCAAGCTTCCTGCTATGGGTTTTTAAAATACTGACATGTCACTGACTTTCTTCCAGTCTTCTGGACACTGCTCTAAATTTTCCGGTATGTTGAAAATCACCATTTTTGCTCCTTGGTTAGCTGTCTTAAAAATCACAGATGCAGGTTATTCAGACCTGCTGATTTAAAATGTTTAATCTTTGTAGCTGCTGTTTAACATCATCTAGATCCATGCTTGGAATGACAGTCTACAGAAGGAGCTGTGATATTATCAGATTTTAAGTAGCACAAATTTGCACACACACTGGCCCAAAAGGCTTTACCAGAGGCAGCCCAGTTCCATGATAAAAGGCTTACTGGTATTTCTGAGAGCTTAAACAGGGCTGGTACACTGACCTACAGAATATATATATACACACCTCAAAATCCAGCTGGTCTTTCATTTTTATAAAAAAGTAAGGCTTTTGCTGTAAGAGCTGAAAAAAAATCTTGTGAACACAAAATGGTTGCGTGCCTGAAGCCAAAGGAAGCCTTGGATAACTACTTGGAGAAGCCAGAAGTATTTTTCTGTCACAAAATGTGAACTGTGATGGTGAGGGACACTAATCCTTATCTCAGCATGTATAATTAACTTGCTCTGGCAGAGTAAAGCCTACTTGATTTCTGTCAGAGTATTATTAAAAACTTTCTTGGCAGTACTTTCCACGAAGATGAGCCATGTAAGAGTTATGTCCCCAAGGTACCCAACACAAAGCCCTGTCTCCCCTGGTGCATTCTCCAGCTGCTTACCAGCAAAGCAGTGACTTTGAGCAGACATAGCTGAACAATTTCAAATGTCTTGACTTGGAGAGGGTACCTCACTGTCATAAACTATTTTTGATGGTGGTGTGTTTTCACCTTCTCTTCCTGCTTGCCTTGGCAGGTTGTCCTAGTACCGGCCAGGAGAGTGCTAATTTTTGCAGTAGGCAGGAGTGGACATAGGTAGGATCCGGAGGTTATTCTATACCACCTCACTCATTTTCTGAGGACAGGGTAGCCTGGTGGAAGGAGCAGTCAGTTATTGTTGGGGGTGAGAACTCACATGCGAAACGTTCATTTCCTGTACGTGCTTTTATTAGTATTGTTGCCATAACTCTTTATTTTCCAATCTCATTGCTATTTCCAGTAAATTTTTCTTATCTCAACCCAAGATCTTTACCATTTGTGCCTCCAATTCCCCTTTTCATCCCACCACCGGAGGTGGGGAGAAGNATCTTTACCATTTGTGCCTCCAATTCCCCTTTTCATCCCACCACAGGAGGTGGGGAGAAGTGAGTGAGTGAGCGAGCAGTGCATGGTTTTCAGTGTATCAGTGGGAACACTAAACTGGGGAGTGCTGTTCTTAAATTGGGATGCAGGTGTATTTTCCTATAAGAGAATCTAGGAAATTGAACATGGCTGTCTTTCATGAGAATTGAACATGGCCTCTCCAGCAGCCAGACCTCTATTTCCAACATAACATGGCAGTTGGCACATGTCCAGAACAAAACATGTCCAGGTTTCTACACTGAGATAAACACGCTAACAACCCAGCACGTCAACAGCTAACACCCCACCTCCACCACACACACACACACACACACTTTTATTTGCAAGCAAGTACAGGGAGTTTAGTAAGTATATGGGTTTAAACACTACTCTAGATAGTCAAAACTTTGATGACACCACAGTTTATGATAAGAAAAAAAAAAAGATGGCTCTTGGTCACACTTCAGGCAGTGCTGAATCTTACATACAGTTCATGCTTTTCTAGTTTAGTGTGGTTTACCTCAAATACTTAATGCTGGGCATTATGTGCTGTGTACAACCTCCCCCCAGAATGACTCCTTTTAACATTTGAGACAAGACATCTGACTTAGAAATTTCCCAGCATGCAGGTCTTTGGCACAGTGTTTGCCTTTGAAGTGAAAGAAAACTGCAGTTGATAGGGAATGCTTTGATGAAACAGTTTCTCATGAGAAAATGTGGATTCATAAACATGGAAAATTTTCATGGAAATACATGAGGCAAGACGATAGCTTAGAGTGAGGATACATTCTGGGGTACAAGGAGACTCCCACAATGGTTGAAGTGTTGGCTGGGATGGGAGGGATGAGTGTCTTCAAGGTAGTATTCTCAAGTGTATCTCAGGCAGTAAATATGCACAGGCAGAGTCAGTGCAGTCAAGTGCTCATTCAGTGCTTGAAAATGGCAGTTAAAGTATCAGATGGAAAGTTTTTCAGCACAGAATTGGCTTTAGGTGTTGCAGATCAGCAGTGGGTAAATTTGTGGCTCTCACAGCTGAAGTCTAGTGAGGGGATTGTTGAGTGTTTCCCACGATAAGTTGTTGTCTCCATGCTGTCTAGAGAAATTTGCCACATCAAGGAATGTTTGTCACCTGCAACAAAGAGCAATGCATTCCTTGTCCATGTTTGCAAGTCATTCAATCACACATCATATCAAAAAGGCTGCATATTATGGAGCTGAAGACCATCAGAACCAAGGGTGCATGACTAACGTGTTCATGGAAAGACCTACAAATTAACAGCACCAAAGACATTGTGGAAAGCAAGGTGGCAAGAAGTGTCTTTGGATTTTGTCTTGCTCCTCCAACAAGGCTGCTGTCAAACCTACTGGTTCAGCCCATGAGCTGCTTACTTGTAGCCACAGAGGTGGCTGAGCCCGAGAAGCACAGCCAGGACTGCACCAGAGCAAATGAGACTACTTGAAAGTCTAGCTGAATGACCTCTGCAGCTGAGTTTGGTTCTGTCCTGCAGGCCCTGGGTGCAGACACAGCTAATGACTGCCCTCAGCAAGCTGGCAAGCCCACAGGCATCCGTGTAATGAGATCCTTCTGATAAATGCTAGAGCCATGGAAAAGTCCATCTGCAAAGCTCTCCTCCAAGCCTTGTATCAATGATCCAACCAAAATAGAAAGCACCCAAGGCTGCACATTTGTGTAATCTTGATTGGAACAAGTCTTAGACTTCATAAAACAAGCAT
This sequence comes from Tichodroma muraria, assembly GCA_013390105.1. NCBI lineage: Eukaryota > Metazoa > Chordata > Aves > Passeriformes > Sittidae > Tichodroma > Tichodroma muraria. The sequence goes on along the minus strand of WAAG01054714.1, from coordinate 2,139 downwards.
AAAGCATACTGGTAACTTTTCTCATGGTTGGCTTCTATTCACATGGGATCTCACTGCTGAACAAACTTCAAACAGGGGTAGTAATAAATGTCTGTCCACATTTGAAAATCCATTGGTCACACCAAACTCTCATTTCCTGAGACATGTTTATTCCCTGAGATGTTCCTGAGCAACATGTACTAGCATCTAACATCCCTAATCTACTCAGCCTAGTTGGCTCACAGTGAGGTTTCCAGGTGGGCAGAGGGGGTGAATGCAGCTTCATATCCAGCCCCACCAAACTTGTCCTATATCTTAATGATGGGTTCTCAGACAAGCTTAAAAAACTGAGCTGCTTCCAGAGGTCAAAAAGTCAGTCCCCAGACTCAGGAAGAACTGACCCTTTTGGTCTCTGGGCCTTACAATACAAGGGTAAAAGTATTGTCCTCCTGACAGCTTCCTTTCCTCTTTTTTTTCCTAAGAAGATGCCTGCTTAAGAACACAGTTTGTTTTCTCACCTCCCAAGACAAGGCAATTAGCCTTCTCTGGGTAAAGCCTCTTTAACTGGAAGCAGTTAACGTCAATCATTGTAACACTGTTAGAAGCTACCTCGCCTTTCCCTGGCATTGGGAATGTCTGTCCTGTTACAGCCTGTACCAGACTTGAGTGTTCACAATCCATATAACCTCTTGCCTTACTTATTTACATTAAAGAAGGGACTAAATTATTCTGAAAACATTTCAAAGATGAGGAATATCCCTTTTATTTGCTTAAGTTGTGACTACTGTGCCGCAATGTATCTGTCCGAAACAATGACACCTGAAAATACATATCTGATTTGATATTTGTTCATAATAAAGTGTATTTAACTACAAAGACGGATGTGTCTGAAGGTATACTTGCTACTGGAAGAACATCTGAGCCTTATTGCCACAGGCTCTAGAAATGCAGAAAATGCTCAATAGCCCAGTGACACAATATTGATTAATAATACCTGCGTTTCTGAAGTACCTTTAACATACTTCAAAGGGGGCTGCTGCAAAGGCTCTTCCTTTGAAAATTAGGGCTCCTCTTCCATCACGCAGACTGGAATAGAAGGGAGCATGCCTCAACACTTGGCGCCCTATGCATAAAACAGATCTATTTATTTATACTTATCATAAATGGCATCAAAAATAATTCTGTGCAATTAAAACAGGGTCAAACAAAGGAATCCAATGTAATGGAGTTTGAAGCAGCAAGGAAAATGAATGAAAAAAAGCTGGGTGTCTGTCAGAGAGCTGAAGTCACTCCAAATAACAGAATCCTAGCAAGCCCAGAACTCCCAAGGGGTCAGGCAATATTGATCTGGACGGATTTCATAATATAGGAAACCTTACCGCGCTGTATGTCTTGGACAGTTACAGAGCCTATAACATTTTCTAAGAAGACTTGAGTTCTCCTGTCTGGACCACAGCTCTATGAACAAAGACTTACTGTGCTTTGTAAAGTTTTTCCCATGGACGATGAAAGGCTTTTTGGTTGTGAAAACTTTATAGATGTCCGGTTTGGCTATGCTTAAGGCTCACATTTTTCAAATTGCATAGCAATTTTTATGGCCAAGCTATTATAAATTAATTTTAAGAGCAAGGGTTTCAAGGCACTGTATCAAATGTTGTTGCTGTTTTTAATTTAAATTGCCCCTACCATGTTTTTTTCAGTTGCTAATTTATCAAAAGAATTAAGAGCCAACAAATAAAAGCTATCAGGTTTCTCAAGCAAGATTTGATCTTTATGAGAAAATTCATGCATAAGTTTCATTCTTATTAAAAACTTGTGAGCATCCAAAGATAATGAAAATTAGGCTATGTCTTCCTGATTTCAAATGTGTAACTCAGAGGCAAAAGGCGCTTTGAGGATGTATC
>WAAG01054709.1:148242-163248 GCA_013390105.1 Tichodroma muraria | reverse complement strand
GGGGGGGGTCCCAGTCGTGCCACCTGAAATGTCCCCTCTTAGCTCCAGGCGACACCGAGCGGTGCCCCGCTGGCCACAAACGCCACAAACGTGCCCCGCGGCTGGGGACCGAAGTCCTCAGGGTGTCCGTAAAGCCCGGCCGGGGGTGCCTCCGGCACCGAGACGCCTCGCACGGCAACGCTCCGCGTGTCCGTCGCGGTGTCGCCGCGTCCCCCCGCGCACCTGCGCGGCTGTGTCCCCGCACGGACGGGCTGCACACGCGCACGGAGCCGCGTCCGTGTGCGGGGGACGCGCTCCGGGCTTCCAGCGCCCTCGGCGTCCCGCGCAGCTCCGTGTCCCCCGTGCCCGCGGGAGCCGTCACCCTCCCGCTCCCGCCTGGCCCCGCACGCACAGCCTGGCGCGGCGACCCACGGAGGGGACAGCGAGAGGGGACACGGAGGGGGCCGGGGGGCCGGTCTGTCACTCAGCCGCCCCAGCAATGACCCCAAAAAGACCCAGAAAAGACCCCAAGCAATGGGTCCGGGTAGATCCGTAGGGATGGGAGGCACCGGCAGGATCCAGCCCGCCGGACAAGCCCTGCTCCTGCAGCCTGCCTCCCCAAAAGCTTTCCCAAGGGTCTTGCCGGGGCTGGGAGGGCTGCGGCATTCCTGGGAATTACCAGCAGGAATATTAGCAGCGGGCGTTTTGTAACTGTTCTTGCCAAACATTAATGAACGGCGTCATTGCTATTAACGAGCCCGATTAGACCAGATGTTGAAAGCCTTTATTAAATATTAGCTCAGCTTTTACCTGGGCCAAATTCCCACTGGAATTTTCAAAGCTTGAAGGAAACCCCCGAGCTCTGGCTCATTCCTGCTCATCCCAGCCGCGCTTCCCAAGCTCCCCTGAATTCTGCCCCGCCTGGAGAAGCAGCCCCGCTGGCTCGAGCATTTCCCTTGCCGGGTGTCACCCGCTGCTTTGGGCGGGTGAGCTGCCCCAGCCTTGCCCCGTGCTGCCCCTTCACCTCTCCTATCTGCCGGGCTCACCTCCTCCCCTCTGCCCCGCCACTCCTCCTCCTCCTCCTCCTCCTCGCTGCCTGTTTGCCCCGGAGGAGCCGGGGGAAGCGAGCCAGCCGCCTTCTCACGCGAACCTGGCCAATCGTTAACCTGAGCCTGGCTCTGCCCCCGGCCCGGGCGATCCTGCCGCCGGCGCTCCCGGGACAGCGGACCTGCCGGATGATTCCCCAGGGATGGATGGGCAGGGCTGTGGATGCCTTGCCTGCCACAAACGTGTCCCCTCGCTCGCAGCCTGCAGCTCCCAGCACCTCCAGAGTGGCCACGGAGGTGCCAGCCCTCTCTGGCTGCTGGGAGCAGCCTGGCCAGCCCAGAGAAGTTTTTCGAACCTTTGAAGTTCCCAAACTTCTTCGAAGAAGTTTGGGAAGTGCTGGCACCCACATTCCATAGGCGGGCGATGCTGTCCAAGCATGTCCTACATCCTCCCGGGGGCTCAGGGACCCCCTCCTGCTTCCCCACAGCAGGCTCCAGGGCCCTGGCAGGGAGGAGAAGTCACCATTCATGCCCCAGAGCCTGTCGGAGGGGAGAAAGGCTCTTCCCTGGCTTTTTGGGCAGGCTCCAGCCGGGCTCGGCCCCGTTTGTTAATGGGTAGCTATTCCCAAGGGCTTTTGCAGCGGAGAGATAAATACCCGGCAGTGCACTGAGCTTAGAGAGCTGTGCACTTCCAGGCGGCAGGAGAAGAAGGACCAGGCAGAGGAGAACGAGGTGACAGGAGAAGGTGGTTGAGGAGACACAGGAGGATCCCCCCTGCTCCAGGTACCAATCTCTGCCGGGAGGCCCTGAGCAGTAAAACCAGCCCAAGGACCTGCAGGTGGGGACAGCCTGCGTGTTTAGGGGAGGGGGTTGAACATGGATATAGGGACCAGGAAGGTCGTATTTGGGTGGCCCTGCTCACCCAGTGAGCTGTGTGTGCTCACAGAGCAGCCCTGTGGCAGCCCCGCTCCCCGAGTCCCCCAGTATTGTGGCCAGCAGGTCCATCCTCCCGGCTGTAACTCCCGCTGGCTTCGGTACTCCTGGATCCAGGTTCACGGAGGAGCTGCTGTTCCTCTCCTCCTGCTTCCCTGGGATTTGCTGAGCTGCAGTTTTCCACGCCTTGTTTTACGAGACTGCCCTCCCTGGGCAGGAGCCGTGGCTGTGCCAGTGGGGGTTTGGGTTTTCCATAGGGAAAGGGGTGTCACTGGAGGCTCAGGCACCTGAGCCCCCCCTGAAGGGATGGGTGGGCTGTTTGGAGCCTCCGCAGGTCAAGACTTTGAGGGGAAAAGAAAGGTCCTGTTTAAGGATTTAAGGGAGCACCTTTGCTTCCCTGGCACGTAGAGAAAAAGCTGGGGGACCTCTTCCTTCCACTCCTGGCTGGCAAAAAATCTGCTTTTAACCGCCAGGAGTTTCCTAAAGTGCGGCAGCTGCGGATCCGAAGGGAAGCTCAGCTCTGCTGCTGCCCCGTCCTGCGCTGTCGCTGCCCCGAGTGGCTCAGCCTAGAGACCGGCCCCAGTTCCTACCGCGTCCTTGCTTTATTGCTGAGGGTCCCGCACGCCTCGCTTAGGCTGTGCCGCGGAGAAAGGGGTGTCGCAAAGTCTCTGTCGCCTTGAGGTCCCCCTGAAGGGATGGGCGGGGTGTTTGGAGCCTGCCGCAGGTCTCCGGCTTGTGCCGCTGGGAACCCGCAGCGCTGCGGGGGCAGCTCCGTGCCCCGAGCTGCCGAAGGGCTGCCGCTGCCCGTGCCGGTGTCAGGAAGACGGGCAGCACTCAGGCGCTCGCCGATCGCGGCTCTTAACCCTCAGCCCGCTCCGCTCCTTTAGGGCCGCTGGGTGCCGGCGGCGCCGCCGAAGGGCTGCGATGTGGCCGCTGGGGAGCCCCGGCGCGGTGTCGGCCACCGAGGTGCTGCTGGTGGCCGCGGCGTTCTGCCTGGCGTTCCTGCTGCTGCAGTGGCTGCAGCAGCCCGTGCCCTCGGGGCTGCGGAGGCCGCCGGGCCCGCGGGGGCTGCCCATCGTGGGGAACGCGCTGGAGCTGCGCGGGGACACGCACCTGGCGCTGACGCGGCTGAGCCGGCGCTACGGGGCCGTGATGGAGGTGCGCATCGGCACGCGGCCCGTGCTGGTGCTCAGCGGGCTCGACACCATCCGGCAAGCCCTGGTCAAGCAAGGAGAGGACTTCATGGGGCGCCCCGACCTCTACAGCTTCCGCTTCGTCGCCGACGGGCAGAGCCTGACGTTCAGCCCCGACTCCGGGGAGGTGTGGAAGGCGCGCAGGAAGCTGGCCCAGAGCGCCCTGAAGAGCTTCTCGGTGGCGCCCAGCCCCACCTCGTCCTGCGGCTGCCTGCTGGAGGAGCACGTCTCCAAGGAGGCCGAGTACCTGGTCACCAAATTCCTGCAGCTGATGGAGGAGGAGAAGAGGTTCGAGCCCTACCGGTACCTGGTGGTGTCGGTGGCCAACGTCATCTGTGCCATGTGCTTCGGCAAGCGGTACGAGCACGAGGACCAGGAGCTGCTCAGCCTGGTGAATTCGTCTGAGGAGTTCACTGACGTGGCTGCTGCTGGCAACCCCGCCGACTTCATCCCCGTGCTCCGCTACCTCCCCAGCCGCAGCATGAAGTTGTTCATCGATTTCAACAAGTACTTCCTCAGCTTCCTGCAGAAGAGGGTCAAGGAGCACTACGAGACCTACAACGAGGTAAGAGCTTGCAGGACCCTCAGCTGCTCTCCTCCCCTCTCTATCAGCGAGGTGGTTTTTTTCTTCTGGCTGCCGAGCAGCAATGGCCGTTGTCCCTCCCCACTCCTCCTTGTTACAGAATCATAGAACATCGTAGAATCATGGAATATCCTGAGCTGGCTCACATATGGATCATCCAGTCCGGCTCCTGCACACCTACAACCCCACCCTGTGCACCCTTGAGAGTGGTCCAAAGGCTCCTGGAGCTCTGACAGGTTTGGGTCTCTGCCCGTTCCCTGGGGAGCCTGGGTAGAGCCCCACCACCCTCCGGGGGAGGAACCTTTTCCTGATGTCCCACCTGCACCTCCCTTCTTCACGAGCCTCTCAGCGTCTCCTCCATTCCCTGTGTGATGTGGCCAGTCTGACCTGCTCTGGGCCTGGGTTCCTGGGAGAACCCTCTCCTTGTTTCCACAGGGACCCCGCAGCTGAGGGATGACGCTCCGCAGAGCTCGCCTGGGGCTGCTCAGGAGCACCCACCCCTCTGCCAGCGCTGCTCCACGCCCTTGTCTCCTCTTCCTCTCAGAACAACATCCGGGACATCACGGACTCCCTCATTGAGCAGTGCCTGGACAAAAAACTGGGAACAAGCACGGCCACACAGATCCCCAAGGAGAAGATCGTCAACCTCGTGAACGACCTCTTCGGAGCAGGTATCCTCTCCCACCTTTCCCCAGCTGTGGTAAATACCCTCAGATTTTCTCCAGCTCCTCCTGTCTGACCTTTCCTTGTCCAGCACCAGGCCAGGTTTGGGTGCAAGCACTCGCTCTCCTGCTCACTGGACCTTCCAGGGATACCTCTAGAGACCGGTCTGGGACATCAGCTCTGGAAAAGTGAAGGGCATGGGTTATAGCTCAGCACAGCCCCACAAGCCAGGGTGGCTTTTCTTGCCTGAGGGAGATGTCTGTGGGCTGATTCACCTTTTTGTGGAAATTCCCCCTAATTCTGGGGAAGTCGCACAAACCTGACCCAACCCAGGAGCGGGACAGGTTTGAGAGAGCAGGATATTTTAGGCAACGTTTACTACGGGAGAATAAAACCCCAAGCCTTGCTGCGTGTCCAGCGTGTCCCCTGCCTCCTCAGCCACCCCGGACTGCCGCGTGTGACCGTCAGCCAGCAGGCCAGGGTGGGTGCTGGGTGGGTGCTGTCACCCACACCCCACCCTCTTTGCCCAGGCTTCGACACCGTCACCACAGCCCTGTCCTGGAGCCTCATGTACCTTGTGACGTACCCCGGCATCCAGAGGAAGATCCAGGAAGAGCTGGGTGAGTCCATGAACCACCTTCCTCTGGGGCCAAAGCTCCGGTGCCAGCCCTGATCCTGACCCTCCTCCCGTTCTCCACCTCCCCCAGACCGGACCATCGGGCGGGAGAGGCGGCCGCGGCTGTCGGACCGGGGCAAGCTGCCCTACACGGAAGCCTTTATCCTGGAGATGTTCAGGCATTCCTCCTTCCTGCCCTTCACCATCCCACACAGGTACGGGGCTGGGCTGGCAGAGCTGCTCCAGGGACGAGGTGGCCTTGAGGCACCACGGCTGCCCCCACAGAACCACCCCTTTGGGTCACGCCCTTCAGGAGCAGCCTGGCGGTCCCCTGAGGACGCAGAAGAACTTTTGGGCGTGCCCAACTCTCCACCTTTCCTCTCCCCAGCACGACCAGGGACACGGCGCTGAACGGCTACTACATCCCAAAGGATCGCTGCGTGTTCGTCAACCAGTGGCAAGTGAACCACGATGAGTGAGTACCTTGAGAGGCACAAACCCTCCTGAGGTGGCAAACGGGTCCCTTCCTGCAGTGGCGAACAGGTCCCCTGCTGTGGTGACAAACGAACCCCTCCTGAGGTGACAAACAGGTCCCTTCCTGAGGTGGCAAATAGGTCCCTTGCTGTGGTGACAAACAGGTCCCTTCCTGCAGTGACAAACAGGTCCCCTGCTGTGGTGACAAACAGGTCCCTTCCTGAGGTGGCAAACAGGTCCCCTGCTGTGGTGACAAACAGGTCCCTTCCTGAGGTGGCAAACAGGTCCCCTGCTGTGGTGACAAACAGGTCCCTTCCTGAGGTGACAAACAGGTCCCCTGCTGTGGTGACAAACAGGTCCCTTCCTGAGGTGACAAACAGGTCCCCTGCTGTGGTGACAAACAGGTCCCTTCCTGAGGTGACAAACAGGTCCCCTGCTGTGGTGACAAACAGGTCCCTTCCTGAGGTGACAAACAGGTCCCCTGCTGTGGTGACAAACAGGTCCCTTCCTGAGGTGACAAACAGGTCCCCTGCTGTGGTGACAAACAGGTCCCTTCCTGAGGTGACAAACAGGTCCCCTGCTGTGGTGACAAACAGGTCCCTTCCTGAGGTGACAAACAGGTCCCCTGCTGTGGTGACAAACAGGTCCCTTCCTGAGGTGACAAACAGGTCCCCTGCTGTGGTGACAAACAGGTCCCTTCCTGAGGTGACAAACAGGTCCCCTGCTGTGGTGACAAACAGGTCCCTTCCTGAGGTGACAAACAGGTCCCCTGCTGTGGTGACAGACAGGTCCCCTCCTGTGGTGACAAACAGGTCCCCTCCTGTGGTGACAAACAGGTCCCTTCCTGTGGTGACAAACCATCAGCGATATTCTTCTGACAGTTCCCACCTTCCGGTGTCCCCCCCGCCACCCATGACCAGGAGAAACCACCTCAACACCCGACGTCCTCCCTTCCAGGAAGCTTTGGAAGGACCCAGAAACCTTCAACCCCGAGCGCTTCCTCAGCGCTGACGGGACCAAAGTGAACAAAGAGGACGGGGAGAAGGTGCTGGTGTTCGGCCTGGGGAAGAGGAGGTGCATCGGGGAGAACATTGCCAGGTGGCAGGTGTTCCTCTTCCTGGCCACGCTGCTCCAGCAGCTGGAGTTCAGCGTCTGCGAGGGCGGCAGGGTGGACATGACCCCGCTCTACGGACTGTCCCTGAAGCACAAGAGGTGCGAGCACTTCCAGGTCAGGCAGCACTTCCCCACGAAGGGCAGGAGCTGAGCGGCGGGAGCAGGAGTCTCCGGGGTGTCCTTGCGGCGCAGCTGCGCCTGGAGCGACTTTGTGGGGTGATGGGATAAAGTGAAACCGTGGGGATTCTTGTTTCATCTGCTCAGTTTTGCAGCAGCTGCTGCCCGTTTTGTTTCCTGGTGTTTCTGGTGTTGGGTATTCTGTTAAAGGTTGGCTGTTCCACCACGTCCATCCACACAGTCCAGGACCGTGTATCCTTTTGGAATGGCTCTCTGACAGATGCAGGACAGCCAACCCACGCCATAACCCCACAGACCCCGTGGGTGCTTCAGAATTACGGAATTGTTTGGGTTGGAAAAGGCTTTAATATCATCAAGCCCAGCGGTGCCAAGGCCACCACCAACCCGTGTCCGCCTGTGCCGCGTGTTTTAACACCCCCAGGGATGGCCACCTTGGTGGTGGAGGCGTTTTCCCAACAGCCAAACCTCCCCTGGTGCAGCTCGAGCCTTCGTCCCCCTCCTTCGGCATGGTCGGTGGTGGCCCGGGAGGACACGAGGGAGGACACGAGGGTGGACGTAAAGGAGGACACGAGGAAAGACACATGGAAGAGCACAGGGAAGGGCACGAGGGAGGACACGAGGGAGGAAATAAAGGACACAAGGGAGGACACAAGGGAAGGACACAAGGGAGGACACAAGGGAGGACACAAGGGAAGGACACAAGGGAAGGACACAAGGGAAGGACACAAGGGAGGACACAAGGGAGGACACAAGGGAAGACACAAGGGAAGGACACAAGGGAGGACACAAGGGAAGGACACAAGGGAAGGACACAAGGGAGGACACAAGGGAAGGACACAAGGGAAGGACACAAGGGAGGACACAAGGGAAGGACACAAGGGAAGGACACAAGGGAGGACACAAGGGAAGGACACAAGGGAAGGACACAAGGGAGGACACAAGGGAAGGACACAAGGGAAGGACACAAGGGAGGACACAAGGGAAGGACACAAGGGAAGGACACAAGGGAGGACACAAGGGAAGGACACAAGGGAAGGACACAAGGGAGGACACAAGGGAAGGACACAAGGGAAGGACACAAGGGAGGACACAAGGGAAGGACACAAGGGAAGGACACAAGGGAGGACACAAGGGAAGGACACAAGGGAAGGACACAAGGGAGGACACAAGGGAAGGACACAAGGGAAGGACACAAGGGAGGACACAAGGGAAGGACACAAGGGAAGGACACAAGGGAGGACACAAGGGAAGGACACAAGGGAAGGACACAAGGGAGGACACAAGGGAAGGACACAAGGGAAGGACACAAGGGAGGACACAAGGGAAGGACACAAGGGAAGGACACAAGGGAGGACACAAGGGAAGGACACAAGGGAGGACACAAGGGAGGACACAAGGGAAGGACACAAGGGAGGACACAAGGGAGGACACAAGGGAAGGACACAAGGGAGGACACAAGGGAGGACACAAGGGAAGGACACAAGGGAAGGACACAAGGGAGGACACAAGGGAGGAGATAAAAAAGGACACAAGGAAGAGCAGAAGGAAGGACAGAAGGAAGGACAGAGGGAAGGACACAAGGAAGGTAACACGAGGAAGGGCACAAGGGAGGACACAATGGGGGGACACAAAGAAGGACACGAGGGAGGACACAAAGAAGAGCACATGGAAAGGTACAAGGAAGGACAGAAGGAAGGGCACAAGGGAGGACACAAGGGAAGACACAAGGAAGAGCACAAAGAAGGACACCAGGGAGGGTACAAGGAAGGACACAAAGAAGGACACAAGGAAGAGCACAAGGAAGGGTACAAGGAAGGACAGAAGGAAGGACACAAGGGAGGGCACAAGGAAAGACACAAGGGAGGACCTGTTCAGCCCTGGCTGCTGAGAAAGCCAAGCTGCTGCTGTTCCAGGCTAGAAGGAAGGTGGGTTTTCACAGCAGGAAGAGAATGAGACCCAGGAATTGCTCCAGCTCAAACCCAAGAGCTGACATCGGCTGCCGGTCAGCCCGTGCCAGCAGAGCCAGATGCCTCCTTTTCCCCCAGCTTGGGCTCAAAGCCACCCCAGCCGACCCCACCAGGTGGCAGCGAGGCCACGGGGACAGGCACGACCCCCGGTGCAGCACGCCCTGCTCCTGCACCCATTCCCAGGGGAGGATTCTGCCCCCACAGCCCCAGACCCCGAGCAGCGGGGCTCCAGCCAGAGCTCCTGGGATGTCCAAACGATGACCAATCACCCACCAGGCCTTGCACAAAAGCTTCCCAGAAGAGGCAGAGATGAAAACGTGGTGGGGAAGAGAACGGGGAAGGCGATTGCCCAAGATTTTGGGGAGATCCTGGCCTGTCCAGACCCGCCAAACCAGCCTGGGGGAAAAGGAGTGACTCTGGGTCACTCCTTTTCGGTCAAGAATTCCTGTCCGAATTCTTTGAGCCAGCACAAGCAGCTGTTGGTGTCACAGCAGCTGTGTCTTCCTCACTTAACGTCCTAACCCCAATATCAGAGGAAAAGCTCTGGAGGGGAAGGTCCAAACCTGCTGCGGGCTGCCAGAGGCCTTGGGAAGGAAGTGGAAGGATGCTTTAGGACATCCCATGAGGTTCACCAGCCAAGTAACAGCTCCACCAACTACGACAAGGACACAGGTCAATGCACAGGGTCCCAAACCCACTTCCCACCAGGGAAATCCCTCAGATCAATGCAGAACTCCAAACACACTTCCCACCAGGGAAATCACTCAGATCAATGCAGAATCCCAAACCCACTTCCCACCAGGGAAATCCCTCAGATCAATGCAGAACTCCAAACCCACTTCCCACCAGGGACATCCCACAGGCCAGTGCAGAATCCCAAACCCACTTCCCACCAGGGACATCCCACAGGCCAGTGCAGAATCCCAAACCCACTTCCCACCAGGGACATCCCACAGGCCAGTGCAGAATCCCAAACCCACTTCCCACCAGGGAAATCCCTCAGATCAATACCCCAGAATCCCAAACCCACTTCCCACCAGGGAAATCCCTCAGATCAATGCAGAACTCCAAACCCACTTCCCACCAGGGACATCCCACAGGCCAATGCAGAATCCCAAACCCACTTCCCGCCAGGGAAATCACTCAGATCAATACCCCAGAATCCCAAACCCACTTCCCACCAGGGACATCCCACAGGCCAGTGCAGAATCCCAAACCCTCTTCCCACCAGGGACATCCCAAAGCCAGCATTCCCCTGCTGCAGGGGAAGGTGGGACCATCCTCTGGAGGTGCCTCTCCAGTGACTAACCTGGTGACTCAGGAGAGCAGCGAGGCTGCCGGGGACCCGTCGGTCCCCGTGGGGTGGACTTGGCCCCTTGGGGACACGTGGCTCTGGGCCCTCTGTGGGACCACAGGCCTCGTTTGCTGCAGCCATTGCGTGACTCCCCTGCCCCACAGGCTGCCTGGCTGAGCTGATAAGGCTGCAATAAGCAGGAGCAGATAGGAAGAACAGTGGGAATTTCCCCCCAAACACACACACACACCCTTTGCAGAGGAGAGTTTTATAGCCCCGGGGCAGATAAGCAGCTTGATGTTGACATCAGCGGTGTGGAACAGCCTCTTGCTGGCGGGAGGGCTCCCCAAGATCCATTCATGGAAGGCCTGAAGAAGTCACTGTTGTGTCAGGATGGAGCAGGGGAAGGGGAGAGGCTGCAGGGGAGAGGAATGGGCAGGCAAGTCACCCTTCCGTTCTCCTCATGGGGCTGGGGGCAAAGCAGCCACTTTGTAACTCCCTAGCTGCATTTCACACTTCTCCCTCTCTTGATGCTGATGGAACCATCCCATGGAGCCGTGGAAGACCTTTCCAGGCATTCTGCAAAGGCAGGAGGGGACCCCTGAGACCTTGGTCTGAAACCCCTGCGTGTTCACGCTCCTCGGACATCCCATCCAGACACCAGGCACCGGGCGAGGCCCCGGTTTTCCTGCTGGGGTCCATAAAATCATAGAACGGGATCTCCTGAGCTGGAAAGGACCCCAAGAGTCATCAGTCCAGCCCCTGGCCCTGCACAGACACCCCCAACAATCCCAGCCTGTGCCTCAGGGCGCTGCCCAAACTCTCCTGGAGCTCCGGCAGCCTCGGGGCTGTGCCCACTCCCTGGTCAGTGCCCTCTGGGTGAGGAGCCTTTGCTTGGTAGCCAGCCTGAACTTCCCCTTTTCATCACAGCTGCCCTGAAAGCCTCAGTAACTCACAGCAGGTGAGAGGTTCCAGTTCCCCTATCTTTGCCTGCCCCTAATGACCTTCCTCAATTAAGCCCTCCAATTATTCCCCGGGCAGTCTGCGAGCGCCACGGTTTCATTACTGGAATTGGGGCCGTGATAAGCCAGGGAAGCTTTGATCGCTCCTTGGAAAATCGCTTTTATGGTCGGTTTTAAAGTGAGTCATGAGTCCCCGTCATGGCAGCAGGGCTCCAGCCCCCCTTCCAAATGCTCCCAGCACCCTCATCCCTGCGGGAAAAGCTCTGGGCAGACACAGATTTCTCCCTCTGGCTGAGACACCTGCCTGATGCCAGCACTCAGGCTGGAGGCATCTCCTCGCTGGGAAAGTCAGTCCCTAGCCCCAAAACGGGCCAGAACAACCACCTGTGACTCTCCTGGATGGAGGAGAGGAGCTGCTCTAACACCTAAGGGCCCTCCCAATTAGAAGTGAGCCCTTCATTTCTAATTTCTGTCCTTCGGCTGTTTGGGATCTGTTGTCAGGAGTCATCTCCCCATGGGGATTAATGCTTCTGTGTCTCACTTTTTCTGTTTGTCCCCAGCACTGGTGACAGAAGAAAACCCTCCCAACACCATCTTTCTCTTTGCATCACCGCAGGTTTTCTTCTTTTGTTTCTTCTCAGAGCTGGACTCTGAGCTCCACACTGGTTTCTGCCTACTTGGGGGAAAAAACCCAATCTCTGCTCAGCCTCCATGAGCAGCTTCTGGGGTGCTGGAGCTGGTGGTGGGTGAGGAAGATGCTGGTTCACCAATCCATCCAGGCTGAACCTGTGGGTGGGGCAGAGCTGGATCCGAAGGAGCTGGGCACATCAATGGCTCTGCTCCAGCGGCGCTCCCAAATCGGCTCGAGCCCTTTTTCCTCCCCTCCCTCTTCCCCGTGGGAAGGAGGCCGTGTTTGGGCTGATCGATCGCCCCGTGCCTTCGGAGGTACAAGGTACCCGTGAATCAGAGGGCAAGGGTGGAGTTTGTCCCCAGGCTGAGAAGGGAACAGCAGAGATGCGGAGATAGCTCCTCCCTGCACGCGAAGCCCTGCCCAGGAAAAGCTCCAGGGTCCCAGGAATTCCCTCAAACCAGGCTGTACACCCACCCTGGCAGGGTTTTCCGTGGGCTGAGGGATGGGAGCGCCGGGGTCCACCACGTCCCACAAGCACCGGCAGTGTGAGCCAAAAGCCTCTGGGATGGTGGATGCTCCTCAAACTCTGCCTTGGCTGCAGGATGTGGGCTGGAGAGCCGGGGTGCATTCAGGGCTGGCTGTCCCCCGCGTGTCCCCAAGGCTGGCCCTGGTGGCAGCCTTGCAGTGGGGTCACACAGAGGGACAGGCTCTCATGTCCCACTTCCCCCACAACAAGAGGTCCCAGTTTTCTGCCCCGCTCTCACACTCCTAAAATCACCTCCCTGAGCCCCAGCGGGGTGGGTAGGGCAGGGCTGGCGCTGTCGGGGTGGGCGACACAGGCAGGGGGGAGGGGGGTGACCCATCCCGGAGGTGAAAAGCCACCTGCCGAGAGCCGGCGTCCCCAGCCTGCTCCCCTTCGATTAAAACCATCCCGGGAAGCAGGGCTGCCCGGGAGAGCCCCGAGATGAGGCTGCTCTCCGCAGCCGAGCGGGTTCGGGGCTGGCCTGGGGGGAGAGGCCGCGCGAGAAGCAGAACTGGGACGGAAGGGAGCAGGATCCTAATCCGCTGAAGCACTGCTGTCCCCTCCCGCTGGCATTCGGGACCTGAACGCCCTCCGGCGACACCTGTGTGACACGGCTCCGCCGGCGCCCGTGGCACCGAGCGGCGCCGCGTTTTACCGCTGACGGGACGGGTTTTGCGGGGAGGAACATTTGGGGCGGGGGATCTGTCGGAGAACGGACCCCCCTGCAGAGCATCCCAGAGCCCCCGGAGCCCTGGGAGCCGCAGAACTGGCCCAATCCGGCTCCCTCCTGGGCTTTTCCAGCTGGAAGGGGAATTCTCCGGGCTGGAATGAGCTGGGAGCTGTCGCGCTGGCTTTACTCTGTTGCTCCCAGCCACCGCCTGCGAATCCTGCGCTGTCTCGTACCTCCCAGGCGGGAACGCTTCCCTTTCCCTGCCCACCCTTCTCATCCCGCCCGCGCTGCCGGAATCCCTCGGAGGCTCCAGGCTCCACAGGGACTAACCCAGGCACCCAGCCGGGGATGCGGAGAAGCGACAGAGCGACAGGGCAGGCGATTTTCCATCCTTCACTCCGCCGGGATTTCACCCTCCGCTCCTCCTCTGCTGCGTTCCCCCCTCCTCTTCCTCATTTTCTCTTTCCCTGCCGATCCCAGCCGGCCGAAGGGCCCCCTCTCCTGGTGCAAGGCGGGGACGTGTCCATCCCTTCCTCTCCGGCCGTGAATCCATCCTTCCCTTCCAGCCAGGGCGTCACCCACCCTCAAACCATGACCCTTCCAGGGGAAAATTCCAGCCGGGACATTGCAGCAGCTGCGCCCGGAGGATTCCCTCCCCTCCGCGTCTCCCCCCTCATGGACCAGCCCCAGCCAAATCCCCGCACCGTCCTTCCAGCCCCCGCCGGGGATGCTGAGGGTCTCGGAGCTTCAGGGGGAAGAATAAACCCCGACCTCAGAGCGTTTCCCTGTCCCTAGGTCAGAGGGACCGGGAACACCGGGCTCGGTTCCCCACCAAGCCGGGTTCGTGCCCGGTTTTTCCCCCACCAGCCCTCCTGCTGCTGCCCAGCCCCGGGCCAGGGGGACTTCCTGGCTCCAGTCTGTGGAATTCTGCCTCCCAGCCGCGCCAAGCACGCCCTGAGCGGGCAGGGCAGCGCCGGGGGTCCCGGTGGGCGCTCCGGGCCGTGCGTGCGGGGCTCGGTGCCCGCGGGAGCGTTCCTGGTGCAGGAGCTGCTTTCAGCTCCCCCCAGGAGCAGCCTGCGAGAGGATGGGCCCCTTCCACACCTGCCCGAGGCCGCAGGAACGTTCCAGACCCCGGCGGGAGCTCGGTGCTGCAAAGGGGTGCCTGACCCCCGGTGAAGCGTCCCTGGATCTTTCCCTGAGCGCCGTTGGAGCGAGGACGTGCGTCCCAAAAAATGAGCTGGGCTTTGCATCCCGCTCCCGCGGCTGCCGGGATCTCCTTGGTTCTGCACCCTGATTTTCCCTGTCCCTGCAATCCCTTTGTCCCCATGGAATCGAGGAACGGGTTGGTCGGAAGGTACCCTAAAGATCACCCATTAGTTCTATTATTCTATTAATTCAATTTATTCTACGTTATGATGTCATATCATGTCGCTACGTGATATTATATGAAGAAATGCTGATATGATTATGTGATGTCATGCTATATATTATTAGTTATTTGAGCAATTTTATTGCATTCTTGTTATTGTTATTATTAATAATAATAATACAGATAATAATATATTCTAGGACCACAGAATCAGGGAACAAGCTAGGTTGGAAGGGGGCCTTGCAGGTATATTATATATTATGTATTCCATTCCATTCCATTCCATTCCATTCCATTCCATCCTATTCTTTCACTGTCACTTGATCATTTTATCGTTATTTACTACAGGCTTTGTAAAGATTTTTATTGTTTTATTGGCATTTTAGCATCATTCCAGTACTACTTTGCACCCACGTGAGCACACACCGGGCCAGAACCAGGAGTCGGTCCCGGTCCCGGTCCCCGTGCTGCTCCCGGCGCGGATCCCGGTGCCGGTGCGGGTCCCGTTGCCGCTGCTTGTTCCATTCCCGGTCACGGTGCGGGTCCGGCTCCCGCTCCCGTTTCTGTTCCTGCTGCCGTTCCCATGGCCGGTGCAGGTCCCGTTACCGTCCCGGTGCCGGACCCGGTGCCTGTGAGGCTGCCAGTACCGGTGCGAGTCCCGGGGCTGTTGCCGCTGCCGTTCGGGCTGTGTGTCCCGTTCGCGGTGCGGGTCTCGCTGTCCCCACCGTCCCCTCTGTCCCCGCCGTCCCCATTCCCGCTGTCCCCTCTGTCCCTCTGTCCCCTCTGTCCCCGCTGTCCCCGCTGTCCCCTCTGTCCCGCTGTCCCCTCTGTCCCCTCTGTCCCCGCTTTCCC
>WAAG01054709.1:120005-134199 GCA_013390105.1 Tichodroma muraria | reverse complement strand
GGGATGGATGTTCTGGATAACAGGACCATTCCCACCCCAAATCCCCCCATCCTTCGGGATGGATGCTCTGGATAACAGGAACATTCCCACCCCAAATCCCCCCATCCCTCAGGATGGATGCTCTGGATGACAGGACCATTCCCACCCCAAATCCCCCCATCCTTCGGGATGGATGCTCTGGGTGACAGGACCATTCCCACCCCAAATCCCCCCATCCTTCGGGATGGATGCTCTGGGTGACAGGACCATTCCCACCCTAAATCCCCCCACACCTCGGGATGGATGTTCTGGATAACAGGACCATTCCCACCCCAAATCCCCCCATCCTTCGGGATGGATGCTCTGGATAACAGGAACATTCCCACCCCAAATCCCCCCATCCCTCAGGATGGATGTTCTGGATGACAGGACCATTCCCACCCCAAATCTCCTAAATCCCAGCAATGGAGGGTCTGAGTCCCGTGCTCAGCGACAGGAAGATGAGAGCAGGCAATTCCAAGGGAATTGTGGGGAAACTCCAGCAGCATCCCCACTCCTGGCTCCCCTTCCCAGGACCACTCCGGGGCTCCCTGGGGCTCTGCCAAGGCACCTCAAGGCCAGGAGGGGTACACTGGGATTTTTTCATCCTGTGGAGATGATGTCAGATTTTGGGAACTCAAAGGCTTGGTTCTACAGGAGTGGGGAGGCTTTCCGTGGGAATGCCCCCCAAGGTCAGGGAAAGGCATCTTCGGTTCCATTTCCACAACAATCTGCACTGCAATCCGTCTTCCTCAGCCGAGGCAAACTCCAGCTTCGTGGAGTTCTGTTCAAGAAAACGCCAGAAATCATTTCATTTGGGTTTTCACCTCACCCTTATCCTAAAGTTTCTTTATTCCCCCCGTTAGTGACACGGCAGCGCTTTGATCCCAGTAAAGGATCTCCAGCAGGGATCCCACTTGAAGGGATGTTTTTCCTCGAGACCTTCAGGGCGTTTTCCCCCAAACTCCTGGCAGCTGGCGGTCCATAACAGCGGCGGGACTCTCCGGATTGATGTCACCGTGCCTTATCCCATGCCCGAGGGGCACGGCAGGGTATCCCTGTCCCCATCCCACCGCAGCACCCCCGCCGGCAGGTGGGAAGAGCGAAGGTGACTCTTCCCCCGGGGTCAGAGCCGAGCGCGGCGGCTCCTGAGGTGGCGGCGCCTGTCCCCATCAGCAGAAGTGACAATCAGCTGCCAAAGTGCCGGCGTGACCTCCCCCGGCAGCAGCAGCGGGCTGCCAGCTTGCTCTGGAAACGCCTTCCCGTCTCTCCCGCGCGCACGCGGCTTTCCAGGATTCCCCCACCTACTCGCGGTCTCCAAAGGTTTGAGACGTTCACGTTGCCCGGATTTCAGGCTGACAAGGATCTGATGGCCTTGTCGCCACGGCCCCGCAGCTCGAGGTGACCGGGCCTTCCCCTGCCCTCCGCAACCCACGGGATCAACCCCAGGAACCGGCCACTCCGGGGCCATCCCGGGATCTCTGGAGCATCCTCTGAAACCCCGGCTTGCGGTAACTGTGCCTTTGGAGCCAGTTACCTGGAGAGAAGAGCTGGGACGATCCCTCTCAGCGTGGCAGAGGGAGCGGCTTGCTTCCAATTTAAATCAGGTGTCAAGGCTGAGAGAGGATCCTCTTAACTTCCACCGTCTTGTCTGAGGCTGCGGCGGGGGGACGTCTCATCTCCCTGCCGTCTAATCCGTGGAGATGTGTGATATAGCATAAGCTAATATAATAGGTCATGCAAGGATTTACATCTCATTACGGCAGGTTAGAGTCCTGGCAGGAAGGATGACTCATCCTCACTCGAATATATTTCAGGGATGAGGAGCAGCTCGGCTGCCCGAGGAAAAGCGAACGGGGAAAATCGAGCGCCTCGAAGCATTTTTTTTTCCCCAGCTCGCTGCAATCCCTGATTGNCCGAGGGGCTGGGAGAGCTGCAAAACCTCTCCGGAGCTCCTTTCCTTTGCCTTTTGCTCCGTCCCTCTAAACCCGGGCTGCAAGAGGCTGCAGAGCCCGAGCATCCCTGCCACGAGGGACGGCATCCGAGGCGCTGCCGGGAACGCCGGGCTTCTTTTCACCTAGTTGCCTTGGCCGAGCGGTTCTGCTCGTCAGGAGCTGTTTGCTCTTAGTTCCTCAGACAGGGAGGCTCCGTGGGAGCTGACCCATCTAACCCAGCTGGAAAAAATCGGTCCTGACTTTCAGTCTCTTATTGTTAATGGATGCTCGCAGCGAAATCCGGAGTGAGCGAAGCTCCCGGGACCAGCCGCACCCGAAATCGGCTCTGAGCCCGCTCGAGGCTCGGGCCAGCACCCGAGGACACAGCCAGGGGTGCTGGTCCCTTCTCCTTGCCCCTCCTTCCAGCCAGCCGGAACGCCACCACGCTGTTGGCAGCGGGACATCTGCGGAGCGCCCGGGGCTCCCAGCCTATTCCTCAGCAGGCTGCGGCAGCTCATTGTGGGTTAAAATTAATTTTCCATGGGTTTTCCATGGGAAAGCGCTTGGGGGGTGGGGGGGGGCCGCAGATCGGTGTGAAAAGCAGAAATCATCACTTCAAAAAGCTGTTGAGGTTCCTGAGCTGCCAGCTCGGGGTGAGCAGCAGGCACAGGGGCACCCGCGTGGCGGGGGATGCTGTGGGTGACGCTGGAATTGCGCCAAACCGAGGGACCTCCCGCGTCCCAGCATCAGTTTGCATGTTTGGATGGACTCAAGGGAGCTGCTGGCATCAATCAGGGGGCTCTGCTGTGCCAGGAGAGCCTTCACAGGAGGACAAATCGCCTGTTGTCACCTCCAAGAGTGCGTTCCAATCCCTAAGAGCAGCAGCCGCCGACAAGCTGCTGACCAGATTATTATCCTAGAAAAATGCGTTATTTTTTAATCTATTCTCCTCTTAAGACATAATTTTACCTTGGGGGGGGGGGGATGGGAGAAGATGGGCCGATTCCCCCTCCCTCTGTCACTTTGTTCTGTCGCTTCACAGCTGTTCCATCATTTTAATCTGCAGAGATTGTCTTTATATTTCGGAAATGAAATGATTTCCCTCAAGCCGGGATTGGGGTTTGGATCCTCGCTCATTTTTCATGAGCGGAGAAGAAAAAAGGGAGAAATGTCTGCTAAAGCCAGGCTGGCCATCTGGAAGGGAGGTGCGTTGCTGATGCCATTAATTGCTCACTCCCCAAGGCCTGGAATGCGGCTGCAGTCAAAGGGAAGAGCAGGAGCGGGAGAGGGGCCGGAGGGAGCGAGGGAATGATGCAACACAATCAATGCCTGCTCCGTCCTCCTGATTTAGGTGATCAATGAACGCTTTCGTGCCTGTGCTCCTGGGGGCTGAGAGCAGCTTTAGTACTAATTAATATCGTAAAATCTTGGGATCGCAGAATCCCAGAAGGGCTGGAGTCAGAAGGGACCTTAAAGCTCTTCCAGGCTCCAACGCCCTGCCGTGGGCAGGGGCACCTTCCACCATCCCAGGCTGCTCCAAGCCCTGTCCAGCCTGGCCTCGGGCACTCCCAGGGATGGGAATACTTCCAGGGACATCATTAATAGGATAAAGAGGAGGGAACTTTTGGGCGCCAGCCCTTGGATGGATGAGCAAACAACAGTTGTGACTGGTGCTGGTACATACGGCTTGTTCCGAGTGTCAAGCCCGGCTTTTCCTCCTGCCAGACCCGAAGGACGGGGAATGGAGTGGGAGAAAGGGCACTGGAGCGCCTTTGCTCCTCGGTGGGAGGAAGCAGCCGGGAATCACGGAGGGAAAGGTGTCCGGGGGGGGGCTCCCCGCAGCGCCCACCGTGGCTCCATCCACCCCGGCGTCCCCGGGGAGCTCTGGGGGCTCTTTCTTCCCTCGGGGGTGCCGTCGCTCGCGGTGGCCCGGGGCGGGTCGGGACGGCGGCNGTGCAGGGACACACACACCGGAGCTGTGCGAGCCCCGGTGCTGCGACGCCCGCTCCGCTCCCGGCCGGGACCGCTCCGCCATGGGCGGCCGGGCGGCGCGGCCCCGCTGACCCCGCACACCCCGGCAGCAGCTCCGGCATCCCGGACTCCGACATCCCGGCAACTCAGTGGACCGGCATCCCGGTAAATCGGTAGTCCGGCATCCCGGCAATTCCGGCATCCCGGTAATTTCGCTCCGCTGGCGCCGGCGTCCCCGGAGCTTCGGACTCCGCTGTCCCAGGAGCTCCCGGGAACTCCGCTCCGCTGAGGCCGGCTCCTCCATCTCTCAGTACTCCGGCATCCCGGGAACTCCGTACTCCACCGGCCCGGGAACTCCGCCGCGCTGACCGCTGGTCCCGGCTCCTCGGGAATTCGGTATTCTGTCATCCCGGGAATTCATCCCCGCTGACCCCATCTCCTCCATAACCCCGTGCCCCAGCTCCCCGGGAACCCATCTCCCCCGTCCCTGGCTCCTCCGCCGCCCGCTACCCTGGCACCCCGGGAACTCAGCTCCCCGTCATCCCGGGAATTCATCCCCGCTGAGCCGCTCTCCTCCGTAACCCCGCGCCGCAGCTCCCCGGGGACTCAGCTCTGCTGACCCCGGCTTCTCATCACCCGCTACTCCGCCTCCCGGAAAATTCAGCTCTGCTGATCCTGGCTCCTCAGGAATTCGGGACTGTGTGAGCTCGGCTCCGCTGATCCCGCATCCTCCACAACCCCGTATCCCGCGACTCCTCCCCGGGAACTCGTCTCCCTTGTTCCCACCTCCTCCTAACCCAGTGCCCCCGCTCCCCAGGAGCCCGGCTCCGCTCATCCCGGCTCTTCCCGGTGTCCCAGCTCCCCGGGCACTCAGCTCCGCCGCTGCCCAGGAGCTCACCCCCGCTGCCCCCAGCTGCCCCGCACCCAGGCACTCCGGCCCCCCCAGCAGCTCCCACCCACCGCATCCCGGTGATTCCCTACTCCCGGCACGCCAGCACTTGACCGTTTCTCGGCTCGCCGGCACTCCAGCCCCACCGCAGCGCCGTTCCCCGCGGGCTCCTCACACGTTCCACATCCCCGCGCTCCCCGGAGCCCCCCGGTGACCGCCCGGCTGTCCCCGCTGCAGAGCCGCGCTGCCCCCCGGCCCCCCGGCCCCCCGACGGCGCGGCCATGGCGTTCATGGTGAAGAGCATGGTGGGGGGGCAGCTGAAGAACCTCACGGGCGGCCTGGGCGGCGAGGAGAAGAGCGAGGGCGAGAAGTCTCCGGCCGAGGCGCAGGGCATGACCCGCGAGGAGTATGAGGAGTATCAGCGGCAGCTGGTGGAGGAGAAGTGAGTGCGAGCGGCACCGGGCACCGGCTGGACCCCCGGGGAACAACGGGGTGCTCCCGCTGCGGTCCCACATCCCGTGCCTGGGAGATGGGGGGAGCCGGCGCTGGGGCCAGCAGGACCGTGAGGGGGTTTAATGAGCCCCCTAATCCCTTAATCCGCTTCCTCGCCCGGGAGACGGGATTGTTTTCTCCTTCCAGGCTGCGCTGGGGGGAGGAAACTGTGGGAAACCGGGAGTTTTCAGAGAAAATGGGGGGTGCTGAGGCTGGGGGGAAGCGCCGAGCCGGGGATGGGGGGCACGGGCTGTCGGTGAGTGCCCCGTGTGCATCGCAGGATGGAGAGAGATGCCCAGTTTGCCCAGCGCAAGGCGGAGAGAGCCACGGTCAGGTCCCACTTCCGAGACAAGTACAGGCTCCCCAAGGTATGGCTGTGCTGGGAACGGGGGGCCAAGCTCCGGATGGAGCTCTGGAGTGAGGGGAAGGGACCAGGACCCCCTTGGCTGGCTGGGGTTTGAGCCTCGAAACCCAAACGCAAATCAATTCCCCTCGAAACCGTCCTTCCCCCCCCCAAATTTCGGCTCCTTTCCTTCCCCCCAAGGCCCGAGACAGTGGGACTCCCAGCCTTGCTTAATCCCCTTCTTCCTCGCTTTTTGGGAAAGCACCTTCACCCCAGACTCCCTGGAGCCAGGCTTGCACCTTTCTGGCTGGATTAGCCAGCTCCTCTCCCCGGATTTTTTGGCGCACGTCTCCCACCTAAACTCCGGTTTTGGAATTTCCGCACGATGAACGATTCCCTAAAAACAATTTAATCAAGGGATAATTCAGCCTTTCTTGGAATTGTCACAAGCTCTTCTCCCTCCAAACCCACCCTTTATTCAGGAAGAGTCATTCAGTGGTGAATACTCCAAATTGGAGCCGGGCTAATATTAGTTCTGAAGGGTCAGCTAAGCCAAGTGAGATTGCTCTCATTGTTTGGCGTTGTTCAACCAGCCTGGATCCACACACCCCCCCTGCTTCCCACCCCCCTTTAATATCCAGGAAATAAACAGCTGGAGAATTTCTTTTACCCCCTGCCAAAAGCCAGAAAAGGCAGAGGAAGAAGAGATGGAGATTTTTTTTATTCTCCAGGGGATACTGGGATTTGTTCGGATCTGGCCCCACCATCCTTCCACTGCCTTCCTGTGCTTGAGATGTCCCTTCTCATCTTTTGACAAGTTTCTTCTGCTCATTACTGATCCTGCTTGGCAGCTGCGCTGCCTCATCCCGAGTCTCCCCGTGGCTCCGGGCTCAGAGCTGATCCCGGCTGCCTGCCGGTGGGAGCAGTCATTAAGCATAAGCGCAGCTTAATTAGGTGCCCGACCCCCCGCAGAGCGAGCTGGAAACCAGTTTCTGTTGGAGCTGCGCGTGGGTTTCCATCTCGGCTCTCGCTGTGGGTGCCCAGGCTCTCCTCAGCCTGGACCTACATCCCACCCTCACCCCCAGGGACCTTCCCCCACGGCCCTTAACGTGGGAAGACGGCCCAAAGCCCCTCCCGGGATGCTTCCAGAAGGCCCCTTCCCGCTGTGCCATCCCCCGCTCCTGACTCTCTCCCGGCCCGTTCCAGAACGAAACAGATGACAACCAGATCCAGCTGGTGGGAGGTGACGTGGAGCTGCCCAAGGAGCTGGCCAAGATGATTGAGCAGGACAACGAGGAGGAGGAGGAGAAGAACTCGGTTATCGGCCAGCTCAGCAACATCCAGAACCTGGACCTTGACTCCTTGAAGGACAAAGCTTCGGCCACGCTAGAGGACCTGAAGCAATCGGCGGAGAAATGCTCCGTGATGTGACGGGGCTGAGCAGGGAGGGGACGCAGCGCAGGGTCTGGCGGGGGCTGCTGCCTGCAGCGGGGACCCCAGCGACGTTGTCACCCTTGCCGTGTGTCACTCGGGTCCTCCTGAGCCGTGTGACCCCCCGAGCCCCTGACCCTGATGTCCCTGATGTGTGGCTTTCGTTTCGTTCTCCGGGCTGAGGTTAGAGCCAAGGGCCAGCATGTCCCCACCCCGTCCCGTGCCCGGCCAGGGGGTGTCCGCAGCCAGAGCCGAGGAGGCTGCAGGGAAGGAGAGTGACCTTGGAGCGTTATTGACCTTGGAGCGGCGGCCACACGCTGTGGCGCTGCCCCCCGCGTTTCCACCCAGCCTCCTAGAAACCGGCGGGAGGCTCCGATTTGCCTCGCAAGGACGAGGCAGGGTGTGCAACACCCCCCTCCCCGCGCCCCGTCCCCATCGCCCGGGGAACGACATCCCATCCCTGCAAGCAACACCACCCCCTGCGCCCTTGAGGGCCCCTCTGAAGGAGCCAGCCGGGAAGGACCTGCCATACGATCCCGCTCATCCCGGTGGGAAGGGGGGTGCTGAAGCCTGAATCGACACCAGAGAGGAACAAAAGCCCTCCCCTGGTGCTGAGCTGAGCCCGCAGCAGCCCTTCCCCGGAGCGGTGGCGTGCCTCTCCCGGGGTGGGATCCTGTCCTTGTTCCTTCCAGGAGGAGAACAGAGGGATGAGGGAACGTCTCCCCGTCCTCCCGCTCGTCGTGCTGTAGTCGTGCTGTGCTCGGTTGAGTGTCCCTCACCTCCTGTGCTGTCCCCGTGCCATGGTACTGTTATAACCGGTGGAATAAATACCAGGAGATGTCTATGCATTTGTTTTTCTCCCCGAGCTCTGTTTTCCTGGCCAAATTTTCCCGTTTCCCTGGTTTTTCCCTGCCCGAGGCAGGGACAGGAGCTCCGAGGAGAACTCCGTGGCAGCAGAATCCCGAAGAAAGCGCCTCTCCTGGTGGCACTCACGTTTGGGACCAAAGGGATGCTACGAGCAGCTCGTTGGCGGCAGTCCGGTTTAAAAGCAAACAGGATTCCCGTTTTTCCGCAGATTTTGGGCTATTTCAGTACAAAACCTTCCGAATGCTCAGTTTCACGGGCATTGCGGGGTGTCCAGCACACTGCTCCGAGCAAGGACACTCTCTGCAGGGGTGAGCCCGTGCTAGTGCAGGTGTGACTCCCAGCCCTGGCCGCAGGCAGGGGGCCCCTGAGGTGAAGGCTTCCTGGAAAAATTCGGCATGGGCTGGGAATTGATCGCTCCAAATCCCGTGGGAGCTGATTAGCCGCAGTTTGGTTTTGCAGGAAAACACAGGAGAGGGTGCTGGGGATCTGGTCTTGTTGTTATTGTTATTATTACTGTTTTTATCATTATTATGGGTGCTGGATCACGCCACGGCTGGGGCTGCTGCTCCAAGAGATTCCTTTCTGCCCCCAGCCCTCCGATAATCCTGTGCCAGGGCCAGGTAGTTCTGGCAAACTCCTGGCGTCCACCCCTGAGAGGACAGACAGACAGACAGACAGAGGCAGCTCGGGTGTGGACACACATCCTCAGAACCTGGGACCAGGAGACCCCAGCAGCTCCGGGGACATCCGCTCCCATCCGATCCCCAATCCGGCCTCCTCCAGCGCTGGGAGCCGGGGAGAAACCAGAGGGGAGATTGGCAGGAGCAGCTTCAGCTCTGGAAGGAGATCATACCTGATGAGGATCAGCCCGAGCTGATCTAATCCCGCGCCAGGAAAGGGATAGCAGGGAGCAGGCACGGCCCGAGCCCAGCCCTTGGCGTTTTTAAATCCCAGCCCCCCGGCAAGGCACGACCGACGCTCCCCCCGCGGGACAGCGGCGAGCCGCGGGGCCGGGGATTCATCCTCCCCCCCGGGGATTCACCACCCCGCGGTTCATCCCCCCCCACCGCGAGCAGCCGGGATCCTCTCCAGCGCCTTTTCCCGGGCCCCCCTTTCCTTCCCCTGCCCCCCGTGCCCGACCCCTGGGCCGTGCTCCGCGCTCCCCCGGCCCACGTGCCGCCACGCAAAGGCCGCGTGAAGCGCAGCGGGTTTATTTTAGGAGGCACCATGACCCCCAGGCATGTGAAAAGGCAGGCAGCCCCCGCTCCCCCCGCCCGGCTCCCGAGACGCGCTAAGCCTCAGCAAAGCGTTCCCGGCAAAGCGGGGCATCGGCAGCTCCGAGGCTGCATCCCTGCTGCCAGCGCTGAGGGGCTGGGATGGAGGAGGAGAGGATGGGATGGGGAGAGGATGGGATGGGGGAGGAGAGGATGGGATGGGGAGAGGAGAGGATGGGATGGGGATAGGAGAGGATGGGATGGAGGAGGAGAGGATGGGATGGGGAGAGGCTGGGATGGGGGNTGGGATGGAGGAGGAGAGGATGGGATGGAGGAGGAGAGGATGGGATGGGGAGAGGAGAGGATGGGATGGAAGAGGAGAGGATGGGATGGAGGAGGATAGGATGGGATGGAGGAGGAGAGGATGGGATGGAGGAGGAGAGGCTGGGATGGAGAGAGGAGAGGCTGGGATGGGGGCAGCAGGGCAGGCAGCCCCCTCCTGCCTTTTCCCTGGCCACCAAGGGATGCATCCCAGTTTCCAGCGGTTCCTGCTGCCATATCCTGAGCATCCCTGCAGCCATACGACTGCTCCAGGCATCAACACACAGACTAAAAATCTTAAAGCCAAGAATAAGTGTGGATTAAAGCAGAAAATGTATTTTTTTCCTCTCTTTTCCAGGCCTTATATAATTTCCTCACCTATGGGGCTGGGATTGGGATGGGTTTGTCCAAGCGAGCCCTTGCTGGCTGCTGGAAGATGCTGGCAAAAAGGAATTTTGTCAATAAAATAAGATAAATTTCATCGACCAGATAACATAAATTTTACTGCCAAAACTCCTACCCTCCTGCCCTAGCCCATTCCTCAGCCAGCTGCAGGATCCTCCTCGTTCCCAGAGGTCACTGTGGGACCAGGAGTGGCTTCCCCAACGCATAAAGCACTAAATGAGCAATTGCTAAAGCGCCGAAACAAATGAGCTGCCGTGGAAGCCTGGGGAATCTCCCTTCTTCCTTTCGCAGGCCAATTAAACCTCCCTGCCAGCCACCCTGGGAAGGGATGGCCCATCCACCCACCCGCTGCTGGTCCAACAATCGGGATTGATCCAGGTTAAAGAGCCCTGGGAAAGCCCAAGGTCGGCTCCGCGCACCCACCGCGCGTCTGACCTCGCGCGCTGCCACCCCCACCGGCCCGACCGCCCCGCTGCCACCCCCTGCACCTCTCTGGGTGACAACCCGGCCCCAGCAGCCAGCCGGGGAGGGCTGGAAGAGCCCTTTGGAAGGGCTGGGCTGGGTGGTGGCGTGGATGGGCCCGGAGCGGAGCAGCTCCTCCGGCGCCGCGAGCTCCGCGCCACCGGGGTTCCCCCGGTGACATCGCCGACAAACCCCGGTGCAGGGGACGCTCACGCCCGCCACGACGCAAAGCCGGGCCGCCCCGGGCTCCAACACCCCCAGGGGAGCAGCGGGAGCCTCGTCCCCGCTGCCGAGGGCTGGGGCTGGGCCGCGCTGGCGGCCGGGAGCGAAGGCAGACGGGATTATCCGCGCCGGATCCCCGCGCTCGCCGCGGGGCCGGGGCAGGACACGGGCTTGGAAAGCACTTTGAAGCCTCGGGATATAATCTCTGCCCTGAATGATAATAAGAATAAAAAGATACAAAAGCGCCTTACGGCGTCTGCGCGGGAAGCTCCGCGCAGGGGAAGGATCTTGGGGGAGGGTGTCTTGGGAAGAGGTCGTGGCTCAGAATATCGGCAGGAGAGCCCAAAAATCCCCTTGTCGTTTGCTTCAGCCCTTCTGCCTTCCCTCATGGCCCAGCCCGGCCCTTCCTCACCCGCCACAAAAACCTATTGGAGAAACCAGGATTTTACGTAACGGCTCGTGTCGCTCTGCTCCGCGTTTTCCACACACGCAAAAAAAAAAATAAAAAGATGGGGAGTGAAAACAAGGTCAAACCTTGCTTTGGCTGCCTCGTGTCCCCAGAGAGCACAGGAAGGGAGAGCACTGCTGGAGCAGAGGAGGGGACACTCCAGCTCTGCTCCTGGGGGAACAGGGACAAGGGTCCCCAGCCCTCCTCGATGGCTCCAGGACCCCAGGCTGGCTCTGGGCCCTGGGCTTGCCCGGGGACCCTTCTTAGGCTTAAATGACAAACCCGAGAGCGCGGAGGAGGTGGAGAAATCAAAATTAAAGTTTACTAAAGACAATAAATTACATTCCCTTGAGATCCGGTAGATTTTGCGACGAGTACCTTGCTTTGCAGGACAGGCAACCTCAGCACCCCGCACCAGTGACTCCTGGGAACGTGATTTGGATGCTGGGGGGCCTCAGGGCCCTGAGGAGTGGAGCAGGGCGGGCAGGGTGCTGAGAGTGACTCCCTGAAGGCGACTGATTGCTGCTCGTGCCCGGCTCAAATCGGTCCCACGGTCACGACACCGACGACGCAGCCAGCACCTGTGTCCCGCTCCAGGTTTAGGAAGGAAAAGCCTCATTCCCAGTGCTCCAGCAGTGAGAGGCAGGGAGGTACGGCTGGCCAGGGCCAGTGCAGTGGGTGCTGGAGGCTGGACGAGCAGCGGTGGACGCAGAGGTAGATGCTGGGCGAGGAAGGCACGGCGGAGCATCCCTGCCCACCCTCGGCTCCCGGCCGGATTTGTGCACCAGGGCCGCGTGGGCTCCCCCGGGATTCGGGAGGTTTTTCCACCCAGCCGAAAAAGCAGGGGGGATGCTCTGCCAGATCCCAGCGCCAGGATAAAAATACCCTTCCCGTGGCAGCCAGCGGAGGGAATTAGAGTGGAATAACCCGCCCGCTGTGGCAGCGGCAGCAGACGGTCCAGGCAGGGCTGGCAGGGCAACGAGCCAGCGCCTGCGAGAGGGGCAGAGGGCCCCGCGGAACCCCCCGGGGCTGGGAGCCCGAGGGTCACCCCCTCAGGTGTCACCCTGGTGGGGGGCACGGAAGCCTCGCCTTGGCGCCGGCGTCTCCGGGCAGCTCCGGGAGTCACTGCAAGGTACAGGCTGCGCCCCGGCGGGGGCGCGCACGGGGACTCACCGGGCTGCCCGCGCCGCCGCCGCCCCTCCAGGGGAGCTCCCGGCTGGGGGTGAGGGGCTGGGATCAGCCGCGGGCAGGGATAGCCCCAGGGCTGCGGGAGCTGGAGGAACGTTCCCGGAGTCCCTTTGGAAATGAGCGACTCACCGCTCCGGACGGAGTCCGCCAGCGCCTCTTTGCCCATGGATTGCGCCTCCCGCATCTGCCAAGGGAGAGGGGGCTTTTCAAGCCTTTATCCTCCCCCAGCACGCTCTGGACCAGAGCATCTTCAGCTGCCCCAGCCTGGAGCTGGGAGCCAAACCAAAATCCCTTTTTCCCTCCCTCTCCTGGTTTCAAGTCACTGAGAAGACTCAACCTCCACTGATCCCTTCTCCCCCTCTCCGTGTCCAGGGCTGGCGCCTGCAGGATCCTCCTGGAAGCAGGGGATGCGCCCTGGGGGGAGCAGGGGAAATACATCCCCCCACACGCTCCCCCCTGCTCCCAGATTTTTCCTTCGTGCCACGTTATCCTGGCTCTCAGGAAGCCCAGCCATCATACCTTGATCTGATCCTTCAGGTACTCGGCTCGGGCCATCAGGGTCTGGATCTGGTGGGGAGAGAGAGAGGACACAGTCCCTTCCGGAGCCAGGCCACCGGGGACAGCCAGGTGTGCCAGGGCTGGCACTCACCTCGGCATGGAGCAGCTCCCGCCGCCGCCCCGCCGGCTCCGCTGCAGGAGAAACGTGCCATGGGATGAGGGATGGGAGCAGGACCCATCCTTGCCCCAAAACCCCGGGCACAGTCCCAACTCACCGGCCAGGAGCAGCAGCAACTCCCCCAAGCTCCGCTGGTACAGCTCCAGGGCGTCACTGTCATCCCTGCCTTCCTCCTCCTGCAAGAGGCCCCGGGGGCTGGCTGTGCCGGGGGGGGGGATCCAGCAGCCCCCTCCCCAGCAGGGCTGCACCCTCCCCTTCCCTCGAGGGGTGAGGGGACCCCCAGGTCACCCCTCACCTTGGCGATGGCAGCTGAAGCCACTTCCAGCGCCGCGCAGAGGCGAGGCTTGTCCTTGGCCATCTCTGCAAGGGGGCACGGCCACGGGGATTGCCCAAAACCTTCACCCTTCGGCCCAAAACCCCACCACTGCCTCCCGCCAGCTCCAACACCGGGGGATGCTCAAAAATCACGACCTTTAAGGAGCTCTCTGGCAGGGTTTCCTTTCTCCAGGAGGTTCTTGTTGCTGGAGTTGACCAACACCTTCAGCTCCTCTGCTCGGGAGATGTACTGCCTCACCTGTGCACGTTTTGGGGTGAGGAGACCCCTGGTACGGGGTGAAGAGGATGGGGGTGCTGCCCCCCCACCCCCTCCAGGGGTTTTGGCTCACCTTGGCCCGGATGGCTTCTTTGCGCCGAGCATCGCTTTCATCTGAGGGGGAAATCGACCACACGCAGGGGTGGGTGGGCTGAAAACTGGCCTCCCCCGGGGTGCTGGCCCCCCAAAAATACACCCAGGCCCCCCACAACCCCCGGGGGGGACTCACAATGCAGTGCTGGCACTAAGTACTCCAGGGCTTTGCGGTAGAGGGAGAAGGCGGCGTTGGCGTCTCCCTCCTGATCCTTCTTCACCGCCTCCACCACCAGGTCGGTCTGGGGGACACAAGGGGGGGGTTTCAGGGCTTGGAAACCCCCCCTTCCCCCTTCCCAGGGAGCAGCCCCAGCCCCCAGCTCACCGCCTTGCCCAGGCTCTCGGGGCCGGGGATGTGCTCCATGTCCACGAAGGGGTGGGCAAAGAAGCACTCGAAGGAGATGCGCTTCCGAGGGTCCCTCTCCAGCAGCTGGCCCAGGAGATCCCGGCATTCCAGAGAGAGCTGGGGCCAGCTGGGAAGCTGGGGAGGGCAGGGGCTGAGCCCAGTGAGCGCTGTGAGAGCCCTCCCCAGCTCCATCCCACCCCAACGTTACCTCCACGGCCCGGTCGCTGCGGATCTTCTCCTCCAGCTCGGCGAAGGAGCGGGAGGCGAAGGGCGGCTTCCCAA
>WAAG01054709.1:105694-119987 GCA_013390105.1 Tichodroma muraria | reverse complement strand
GGGGGCAAAAGGAGCCGTGGGGGGGATGGAGAGGGGGAAACCAGCCCTGAGCAGAGCCCCTCCCCCCGGGGGAAATAAGAGGCAAACCCACCGTAAAGGATGACGCCCACCGACCACAGGTCCACGCGGGCGTCGTAGTGCTGCCGACACACCATCTCGGGGGCCATGTAGAGCGGGGAGCCACGCAGCACGTGCTTCTCATCCCACGGGGACATGTACTGAGCAAAGCCGAAATCTGCCGCACAGAGAGCTCGTGGGGCCACGGGGAGAAGGGATTCGCCCCCTCCCAGCCCCTCCCAGGGAGCCGCCCTGACCTGCCAGCTTCAGCCGGGGGTTCTCCGGGGCGCTCAGGAGGATGTTCTGCGGCTTCAGGTCCAGGTGGGAGATGTTGTGGTCGTGGAGGAACTTCAGGGCGCAGGCTGGGCGGGTGGACGGGCACGTGACAGCACAGCCCCGCACCCCAAAACCCTCGGGAAGGGTCCCCAGCAGAGCCAGGGCGGGAGCCAGGCGGGGCGTCCTCACCGAGCTGCTGCAGGAAGACGCGTGCCACCTTCTCGGGGAGCATCCGGCGCGTCCGGATGAAGCGGGAGAGGTCCCCACCGGCGCAGAACTCCATGATCAGGTAGATGTGGTCACTGTCCCACTGCGAGGCAACAAGACCCCGGCCGTGCCACCCCAGCCAGCCCCACCCGCTCAGGTTCACCTGGACCAGTTTGCCCAGTTGCTGGCACGAAGCCCCACGGATACACCCTCGGGAAGCAGGGATGGATCCAAGCCAGAGCAGCTCTGGCTCAGAAGCCACCCGGGAAGCCCCCAGCTCACCTGGAAGTCCTTGAGCTCCACAATGTTGGGATGGCGGATGGTCTTGAGGATCTCGATCTCTGTCAGCAGGTTCTCCACCGATTCCCGGTTCAGCCTCCTCTTGTTGACGCACTTGATGGCCACCACCTCACGCGTGTCCCTCTGCCGAGGCGGGGGGGCAAGGCTGGAGCCCCTCACCCAACCAGCCACCCCCGGGCTGCTCCCCCAGCCCGCCGGGCGGCGAGGGAAGGGAAGGAACCCCTGCAAGGGGGCTCGAGGGGTGATACCCCATGTGGAGAGCTGGGAAAGGGGCGCCCCACGGGAGCGGGGGGACAGATTGGGGAGCGAAAAGGCGACCCCCGCCGCGGGCTCGGCCCTACCTTCCTGTAGGCCTTGTAGACGGTGGCGTAGGTGCCGGAGCCGAGGGGCTCGGTGAGGATGAACTCATCGAGGCGCGGCGGGGCCCAGCCGGCCCCGGCCATGGCCCCTCCGGACCCCGGTCCCGGCACTCGGGGCCCGGGAGCCGCTTCCGCCTTCCCGGCGCGCCGCGGCTCAGACCACGCCCATAGCCACGCCCCCAAGCAGGCAAACCACGCCCACACCGCGTCCGCTCGAGATTCAAGCCACGCCCCTGTCTCCACCCCCGTATTGACCACGCCCAGATCCGCCAATCAACGCGGTAGGCCACGCCCACGAGCCCATAAAGGCCACGCCCCCTCCCGCTAGCACGGGCACCGCGTCCGGACCACATGAACGATTTTTTATTAATAATTTTTTAAACATTAAAAGATCAGACGCGGGGGAAAAAAAAAAACAAACCCAACAATATAGGAGGAAAAGGGTGTAAAAACACCGATTTCTGTACCCCAGCGCCCCCCCGCCGCCCCTCGCCAGCACAGGGTGAGGGTCTAACACAACTCCCACCCTGGCAAAGGGGAACCACGAAGCCAAATCTGCGTGAAAACCCCTCCCCGACACCCAAACCACGGGGCTGAAGGAGGGAGAGGTGGGAACCCGGCCCCCCACCCGCATCCCAAGGGACATCCCACCTTGGGATGCAGCTGAACACACATCAAAACAGTTCCTTCCCAGCTGAAAACCAAATTAAAGTCGTGAGGAGGAAGGCAGGGAGCCTGGAGAAAGACTCGTTCGAGGTTGGCTGGAGAAGGGCGTCACAGGCACTGCGTGACCCAGCATCTTCAGCTGCCCCAGCCTGGAGCTGGGAGCCAAACCAAAATCCCTTTTTCCCTCCCTCTCCTGGTTTCAAGTCACTGAGAAGACTCAACCTCCACTGATCCCTTCTCCCCCTCTCCGTGTCCAGGGCTGGCGCCTGCAGGATCCTCCTGGAAGCAGGGGATGCGCCCTGGGGGGAGCAGGGGAAATACATCCCCCCACACGCTCCCCCCTGCTCCCAGATTTTTCCTTCGTGCCACGTTATCCTGGCTCTCAGGAAGCCCAGCAGTTACGAGGTCAAAATACAGCATCGTGTGAGTGTAATAAACCAAAAGTACAGTTTCTGTTCTTAAAATTAAAGACATCAACTACATGCACGTTACAAAACCCTTCCAAAACAGCAGATAATGAAATTCTTCGTAGCAAAGGCCAAGAGAAGAGAGAGAGTAAAATCAAAAACCTGCTTCCCCTCATCTTGCTGCTACAGACAGAGTGAGGGGAGGAAGAGACAAACAGCCAGAAGGTCCTGGAGAGAGGAATATTTGCCTCAGGGGATGTCTTTCCCCATCTCCCCACACCCTAAAACAAGACAGGGAAAACTAATCATCCAAACCGTAGCTCAGCCGAAGCCAAAAAAAAAACACCTCTTCTCACCAGGAGTGTCGGCATCACAGAGCTCACGTGGTACCCCCAAAAAGTGCATTTTTAGGAAAAAAATAAAAAAAAAAATAAATGAAGGTTGGGGACACAAGGGCAGAGGAGGCGAGGAGAGGGAGGCAGCCCAGGAAGAAGGGCTGGTTTTCCTGGGAAGGGCTGGATTTCCTGGGAAGGGCTAGTTCCCCCGGAAAGCATTCTGTGCAGCCGAGGAGGCCGCCCCGGCTGCTGCGTTCTGGAAGCTCCTGTTGGTGAGGATGCCTTGGGAAAACTCCTCCTGGGCCCTCTGGAAGCTGGCTCCCGTGCGCCGATACAGGGAATGCACCTGGGAACAAGAGGGCAGAGGAAGAGAGAGCGAAATCAGCCTGTGCCCCTGGGATTGCTGCACACACCTCGTTTTTCCTTGGCTAACCAGCTCCCCTGACAGCTGGAGAGGATGGGCTGGAGCCAGTGG
Source organism: Tichodroma muraria (assembly GCA_013390105.1). Classification (NCBI taxonomy): domain Eukaryota; kingdom Metazoa; phylum Chordata; class Aves; order Passeriformes; family Sittidae; genus Tichodroma; species Tichodroma muraria. The sequence goes on along the minus strand of WAAG01054709.1, from coordinate 116,905 downwards.
CTCCATGGCTCCCGGCACGGGATGCTGCAGATTTCAGGAGACCTTCGCTTGCGGAGCTCTCAGCAAAATTGCTGCTTTCAGACCCAAAATTCCCCACACTCAGTTAAGCCTGAGCCGCTGTGATGGCTCAGAGTTAACCCAGGATTTACTGGAGGGCAGGACCTGAAGGTGCCGACAGCATCAGGTATTTCCTTCAAGAAAAATGCAGGAGAAAAGGAAGTACCAATAAAAACAGGCTCAGTCCAGCCTGTCCTTGCCTTCCCCCAAGCTCCATTTCTGCTGTTCCTGCAGAAATCCAGCCCTGCTGCTGTCAGGCAGGAGGAGGGAGGAGGGCTGGGTTTAGGAACCAGTGGGAAGGCACTCGCTGGGATCCCATCAGGCTTTGAGAAGCCCCACAACGCTGTGGGAGCAGTGACTGAAAATCCCTGGATGCTGAACAGAGCCACGGCCATGCCTGCTCTGCCAGCTCCGGGCAGGACAAGGGGCAATGGTTTTAAACTGCCACAGGGCAGGGTTAGATGGGTATCAGGAGAAAAATCCTTCCCTGAGAGGGAGGGAGGCCCTGGCACAGGGTGCCCAGAGAAGCTGTGTCTGCCCCTGGATCCCTGGAAATGTTCCAGGCTAGGTTGGACAGGGCTTGGAGCAACCTGGGATAATGGAAAGTGTCCCCGCCCTTGGCAGGGGGTAAGATGAGCTCTAAGGTCCCTTCCCAAATCATTCCACGATCCTATGACTCCAAAGGGAGGCTACTTCCCACTTCAAGAGTGCCCAAGAAATTTGACACCCCAAGAAATTTGCCTTTCCTTGGACGCTGGAAACGCAAGCAAAAATAATTAAAACCCCTTGACCCACCAGTGCCCCCGATCCCGTCATAATTCCCGGGTGAACGAAGGGAGGCGTCAAATCCCGGACCCCTGGGAGCAGCCTGAGCTCTGCTGGCCCCCGAGGCACTCACCTGCTTGAGGAGGAAGAGGGAGAGGATGGCGCAGAGCGTGAAGAACGCTGCCACCACCATCATGATCACCACCACGGCCACGTTCCCGTGCACCTCCGACAGCGCCGCGATCCAGCCGCTGCCAGGGAGAGGAGAGAGGGGTGAGCACGGGCAGCATTCCAGCACAGCAGGGACAGGCACCCACACGTGCTTCAGGGGAAGGGTACAGGGAGCTCATCCGGGCCCTTGTTTTGGGGATGGAGTTCCCATTAGCATTTTTAGAGGAGGATTGGGCTCGTCCCACCCACATTCCAGCCCTGTGCCCTCCCCTCGGGCAGCAAAATCAATAGCCTCGGCGCCAACAGCGACTTCCATGGGCACCTGCTCAAGATTCAGCCAAGTGGGGGTAAAGATAGGCTGGAACAGCTAAATTGGAAGAGATCAGCTGGCAGATCTGGAGCCTGGGCCTGAGTGTCACCCTGACAGGGATGTAAGGGTAGGGAGCGGGAGGAAGAGGCAGGAAGGGATGGAGGTGGAGAAACCCTGGCACAGGCTGTCCAGAGCAGCTGTGGCTGCTCCATCCCTGGAAGTGGCCCAGGCCAGGTTGGACATTGGGGCTTGGAGCGACCTGAGATAGTGGAAGGTGTCTGTGCCCCCGTGCCTTAGGATGAGCCTAAGGGTCCTTTCCGACCCAAACCATTCCGTAATTCCACAATTCTACGCTGCAGACACTGGGAGCTGTTGAAGGCAAGCGGGCAGGGAGAATTCAAGGTGCCACCAGCACTCGGCTGTGGCCGAAAATACCAAGACACCTCACTCAGAACACCTTCCTGGGTGCTGGAGAAAGGAACTTTTCCAACTGCTCCACCAAGCACGCCGTGTGCCAGCAGGAGGGAGGGCACGGGGTGCCACCCATGCGTGGCACCGCTCCTCGCGGCACAGGGAAGCGGGAAGGCACAACCACGCGCCTCAACCAAAAATATCCGCGCTGTCTGGCGGCAGGAAACGGAGCAGAAAGCTCCAGGCGGCCTCTCCAGGCCGGACTGAACCCCCCTCCCCGTCCCCTCGTGTCTCGGGCAGCGGGGGGGAGGCCGGGGAGAGCTCTGCCCTCGAGCCCTTCTGCGGGCAGCGGGCAGAAATAGACAGCAGCTCCCACCTGGAGGCTCCCCCTGGGGAGAAGCACCGCGGGCTGCTAACCTTCCTTTCCCTAAGCTCCCTAACTCCAGAATGGCAGCTGCAGCCGAGGCAGCAAGGCGAAAGGAAAGGCTTGTGCTCTCCCTGCGGGGCGCAGCTGCTGACACGAGGCTGCTGGAGCTGCTCCAGAAGCCCAGGCTCACCCTTCTGGGCAATGTCACGGAGAAAGGGCGAGGCTAAAAGCCTCCCTGCTTATCTCAGCCCACCAACCACACGCTCCAGAGGGATTCAGGAAGAGTTTGGGGATGGAGTGAGGGCGGTAGCAGCAGTATCAGGCTGAGCAGTAGCCAGATTTCAGGTCAGAGATCCCTCAGCCCCACGCTGCTGTCGGGGAAGGCTCCAGTTTGAACAAGGCAGATCTGGTTCACACCAGAGGAGCAAATACGATCTGTGCCGAGTGAGGGAGAAGGCAGCAGAAGCGGCACGGAAGAGTTCTCCCAGAATCACAGAATGGTTTGGATTGGACCGGGAGGGGCCTCAAAACTCATCACATTCCACTCCCCTGCCATATGCAGGGCCATCTTCCACTGTCCCAGGCTGCTCCAAGCCCCAGTGTCCAACCTGGGCCTGGGACACTGCCAGGGATCCAGGGGCAGCCACAGCTGCCGGGGGCACCCTGTGCCAATTCCTTCCCAATATCCCATAATTCACATACTCCCCTTCTCATACTCCTTCACACACTGGGATTAGGATGGGAAGAGCCGAGGAGGGAGGCAGATGGGACCTGCCGAGGCTGTGCATGGGCTGAGAGAGGAAAACCACAGCAGGAAGAACAGGCAGCTGTCAGAACCAGGCCCCAGAGCTCCTGCCAGTCACAGCCCTGGTGAGAAAAGGGATCTGTGGCACGGCAGGCAGCGAAGCCGAGCTTACCTGTCTCCCCAGCCAGGAATTCCGACAGCCTGGATGATGTAGATTGCTATTTGGCAGAAGAAGATGAAAAAGAAGACGAAGAAGCTGAAGGAGCTGTCAGACCTGCGGGAGAGATGGCAACAGGAGTGAAACCCGTGATCCCTGCACTGAGTCCCTGCTCTGAGAGGAGAGAAACAGCTTCCAGTGAACTCCTTTCTCCAGGGAAAGGCTGCGGCAGGGAGGTGACGTGGGGAGGAATTTGGGCGCCCAAATGTGCCCACTGCAAATCCAGCACTCTGCCCAATGCAAGGTGGGGTGAAGGCAGCTCCCTCAACAAACGCAGTGTGCTCAACATCAGCGTAGCAGTGTCTCAGAAATTAAGGAAGCGAATAAAAAATGAATTTAAAGCGCCCTATGTCTGCCTAGGCTTGGATTTCAGGATGAGAAAGGATCACCATAATTAAGTTCTATCAGACAGATCTAGTATGTTTAGTAACATAGTGGTTTGGGTTTATCTAATGATGCAAAGAGCTGGAAAAATCCTGCGGGCAATACACGATAGGAACAGATAAACCCAAGGCTCCTCCCACTAAGAGATACATCCTCGTTACAGGGAAAAAAACAACAGTACTTGCCTGAAAGCCTTGTAAATTGGTCGGTACCAACAGAGAAAGGCACAAGGGGTGAATAAAATTAACCACAGAATCGAGAGACCAAAGTCCACTCCTCTGTTGTTGTCGACTGTGAACCACGCCAGGCAAGCGAGCAGGTTTAGGAGCAGGGTGATGGAATGCACTGTTTGGGGTGGGAGAGGGAGGAAAACAACATCAGCAAGCTCTTGGAAACTCCAAAGCATCCCTAATGTCTCCCTGAACACACGGAGAGCTGAAGAAATTCAGGTGACTTTGGGCCATCTAATTTCCCTGCCTCCCTTGGAAGGGAAACAGGTTGACCTAAGAAGCTGATCTGATCCTGCTGCTCACGGCCAAATCTTAAATAGTTGTTCAAGCCTCCACTAAACAATTAAAATTCTGTCATGAATGAGCCATTCCCAAAGCATAAACTCGGGGTTCTCCACATCCACCCTCATAAAAAAGGAGGGAAACAACACTTCATCCTTGCAGGCAACACCAACAGCACTTAGTGCGTGACAGAGCTCAGCTTCTCACACAGAACCTCCTCAGAAAGAACTCTGGCTGCAGTTCAAGCCACATCACTTACACATCCACAAGTAATAGAGCATCTTGCATATCCGCTGGTAGTCAGCTGGGATGTCTGCAGAGAAGTCCTGATAGAAGCACGGCTTGATGGGGCACCTCCTGGGGAGAGGTGGCCAGTTGTTCTGCCTCGCTGTGCAAGGGAGGAAGGAGCAGCTCTTCACTTGTTCTTCTCTCGTTCAAAGACTAATCCCCACCCCAGAACTTCCAAGCAGCCCTTCAGCTATTGTTAAATTCATGCATTAAAACCTTGGCAGAGCTCAGGGGTTGGGTAGCTCCCACACCTGAGCAGGAATGGGATAAACTGCTGGCAGAGCAGCCGTGTGCAGGGGCTTTCCCTTGAGGAAGGCAGAATTCCCTTGCACTGGCCAAAGGGCCATCCCAGCCACCGTCACTCAGCCCTGCGAGCCCAGATTCAGCCACTTCAAACCAAGGTTAGGGGAAAAATAGTGGGTTTTCCCTCTGGTTAGGAGAGCTTTGAGGCTCAGGAGAGGAGCTTTGCTGCTCTCAGTGAGAAGCCTCAGCCTGGCAGTGTCACTCACCAGCTCTGACATGGGTACAGATCGGGGCTTGAGAGCTTTTGGTGGTGAAATGCAGCTGCTTGAGGGCAGGGACCCACCAGAGCTGGCCTCCAGCATCCCACCTCTGAGCTGCCTTGCCGTCTTGGAAGCTGTGGGATGCCAGGCACTGTCCCAGAAGGGTTGCCACAGGGAGTTTTCCTGAAATCCTGGCAAACCAAGCGATCCAGGCTGCCCCGGGCAGGAGTCAGTACTCACGGTCGATGCTGGCTGCGTGGCTCTGCAGTTCCCTTTCCTTCTTCTCCAGCTCAGCTGCCTTCCTCTCTAGCTCTGCCTGCTGCTGGAGCAGCCCTGCCTGTGCTGCTGCAGCCACGGCCTGGGGAGGGGACAGAGATCACAGAGGTCAGCCCTGCCCTGGGCCAGCTGCGGTGGCACCGCTGGCCACCAGGCTGGGAAGGAAGCAGGGCACAGGGTGACATGAAAGCTCAGCCCCAGACATCTTGATTCTGCCACTGGAGGACAAAATCAAGTTATCCTACAGGAAGACAGGCTTGGGAGGAGGAGCTTATCCACAGCTTCCTCCACCTTGCAGTTCACCTCCCTGCTCTGAGCACCTCCCAACAAACAGAGTGGTGAGCAGGGCTCCTGGGCTTGCCAGGACAATTCCCTTCCCAGCTGCCTACCACACCTCTTAAGGATCTCTTCTACCTGTTTAGTATTCTGAGAAATGATTCTTTCTCCCAGCAGCCTCAGCTCTTTGGATGAGGTGGTACAGGCAGTCGGGTACTTGCATTTATTTTCCTTGCACTGAACGTGTCTGACCAGACACCAGAACTAAGCTGAAAGCATTAGCAGGATACATTCCAGGATTTCCAGAGGGAAGCCAGAGCCAACAGGACACAAGGCAAAGCAAGCTCTGCCACCAGAGGGACAGGGAAAGAGACACAAGGAGCACTGTACGTGTGTATGCCCTATAAAGATCTCCCTTGGAAATGCAAGCTGAAAAGATCACCTGCAGCTTCCCAAGTCACCACCCCGGGGAATCCTGTGCTCCCAGAGGCCCTGGGAGCTCGAGGAGGCTGGGAGGGCACAGAGAGGGGCCGTACCTGCGGCGTGGGCTCCACGGATGTCTGCAGCACGGCCGGCTGCGAGTGGCCCGAGGGCTGCGCCGCCGGCGTCGTCCGCGCCGCGTTCGTCTGCAGGAGACCAGGGGCAAGCAGGGCAAAGCATGGCAGAGGAAACACAGCGGGCTCTTGGTGAGTTGTTTAGACCACAGACCTCGGCTTCCCGCCCTCCTCCTCCCAGCCGGCTCATGGCAGCAGCCAGGGAATAAGGAGGAGGCTCTCGCAGCCGTCCCTCAGCGGCACCGCCAGGGCAGCTCAGCTCCCAGCCCAGGGAGCAAATAAATCCTGCTGTGTCCTGCCACGAACCATCCTCCCCTTCACACTTCATGGGGCTTCCCTGGGAGCCAGCAGCCAGCTGGGGAGGAGCTGTTCCGTGCCAGTGGAGAGCTCCAGCTCCAGTGCAGGAGCAGTTGCCCGCTCCTGCACGCCATGAGCCACATCCACGGGGAAATGAGCTGTGAATTCCTTTTTTTTTTCAGCTGCACCTATCAAGGCACCTTCTACGCCACTAAAGCCACCACCAGGCACACAGGGCACAGAGACACGTGGCACGTACCAGCTGGGAGCTCTCGGAGAAGGGGTTGAATTCATCCAAGCCACTTTGGCTGGTGTTTGTGAGCTGTGTCACCGAGGGGTCCTGGAGGGAGAGAGCACAAGGATAAATCAGCATTGGATGTGGGGTATCGTCACTGATAGCACCGAATTGTTCAGTTTGGAAAAGGCCTTTAAGAACATCAGGTCCATCTTATTCATGCTGCCTGCTTTCCATCTGCTTGTTAGCCGGGAATGTGAGGGGGTGAAACACGTCCCTGCCACAGGGAGATGGCCCTGGCTGGCATGGAATTTAAATATCCGAGGAGATGACTACCAGCAAGGCAAGACTTGTGAGTAGAAATAATCTCCTGTTCAGCCAAGAGGGATGTCTGAAACAATCACAATGTGCTTTTGGCAGGTTACTTCTGCTCACCTAGAGCAAGTTATTCCTAATTTCCAGGGATTTGGATTCATCCACCCGTGGTCAGGATGTTGCTGGGCCTCACAAAGCAAGCATGGAGCTACACAAAATGAGGTTTTAGATGCAGCTGATCCTGGCTGAGAGATGCCGGCAAGCTAAAATGCCAGTGATTGCTCTGGATAAGTGAAACACTCAGGAAAACTGAGGTGGAGGTGTGACACCAATTATTTTAGGAGGTTTTAATGCTGCTGGCATAACAGCTCTCGCTTCCACTCACAGCACCTCCCACTCGTCTCCATCAAATCCTCTGATGTTTAAAAACAGCCTCTGCACCTCAGAACACCTCTCTCCTCTCCCCCCACCTCAGAACACCTCTCTCCTCTCACCTGAACCTCAGAACATCTCTCTCCTCTCAGCTGCACCTCAGAACAGTTCTCTCCTCTCAGCTGCAATGCACACAGCTGTTTTTATCTCCTCTTTTCTACCTTTCCACGCAGAGATTCCTCTTGGGCAGCCAGATGTTGCCCTCTGGAGCCCTCCTCTCCCCAGTTATTCCCTTTCTGAAGTCAGAAATCCTCTTGCCTGGCAACCCAAGAGTCGGGTGCTGGCCAGAAAATTAAAAAGCGGCTTCTTCTTCCTCCCTCAGCACCTCGTGTGTCCACACCAGCCCTTCTCATCTGGTGCTTCACGGGGTGAGAAGGAACCGAGGCTGCGCCGGGGCGTGCGGGGCTGAGGGAGCCGGGCCATGGAGGCAAATCCCTCTGGAGCCATTCCCGGGGTTCTAGCGCAGCCTTCTGCTGAGCAGGATCCACACGGAGCAGTTAATGAGTAACCCCACAGCTCCTGCACGGCAGGCACTCCCCACCAACAGGTCGCACTCGTTTTGTGAATCACCCCCGGGCTGAGGCATCGCGGATTCTCGGGTGCTGCTCGGGGAAGTTCAACTCGCCGGCAAGGAAGGGCTGCAAAAAGTGGGAAGAAGCAGCAGGACTGCCACGCTGGAGATAAAACGTGCTTTTCTCTCACTCCTGACTCCTCTGGAAGCTTCAGCTGTGCAGAGATAAGGGCTGTCAGCACGAGTTTATTCTTCCCCTCGCGCACCGTAGTGCTGCACATCAGCACAAACGTTTTGGCCAGGAGCACATGAGCCCCAGCTGGACTAAAATCCAGCAGAAAACAACTGCACAAGGAGCAGAAACTCCCTTCAAGGTGTGGGAAGTGGAAAGTGAAAGGTGCATAACCCTCGGGGGAGCCTGGGTGGCCAGCTGGGAACAAGGAAAAATGCTACGGTACCATCATAAAACCCACATTTTTACTTCCCTTGGCTCATCTGTGCCCAAAAGAAAGCTGGAGGCTCTCCAAGGGCAGGGAGAGCAGCACCACGGCTTCCGTTGCACCACAGTTTGATTCCCAAGGCAGACAAACTCTCATCTTACTGCACAGCTTTAAAAAAAAAATAATAAAAATCACTTAATTAAGCTGTAAGGCCAAGGCCCAGCAGCTGGGCTTAACTGGCCTGCAATTGCGCAAGTGTGGCTAAAATAGGAACCCAAAGAGCAGGGAATTTGCAACAAAGCTGAAGTGTTTGGACACGTGCCTGGGTAGGGCAGGGAGGAAGGCAGAGGGTGATAAACGGGCAGCAGCTTCCGTGAGCCTGGAGCAGGCAGAGAGGGACGAGCGAGCACCAGGAATGCAGAGATCAGCACGGGGCTGCCCACAAACTTCAAGTTTCAGAAGTCATCTTCCGCCCAGCTACACAGCAAAAGGCGGCTGACCCTCTGGAAACACGCCTTGGAAAGGATCAGGAGGCAGGAATTTTCATTCAGAACCGCTTGGAGCCACAATAAGCGTGTCCAGCCACAAATCTCGTGCTCACAAACCGACCGCTGGCTCGACCCGTGGGATGCCATGAGCAGATCCCATTTGTTGCCCTTCCAACCATCGCTTCCTCAAGTGCCAGGGACGTGTGGTGCTGTTTTCCACAGCTTCAGATGCCCCCGGAGCAGAATAACTCCACATCTCGACCAAACTGCACTGCCATGAATATTAAAACCATTTTCAAATGCAGCTTAACGCAAATACGAAGTTGCTGTCGCGCTGCTGGAAGCTTTGGATACAACAGGTTCGTGCGAGGAATTCTGTTTTTTCTTTTCTTTCTGTTCCCACAGATTAAAGAAACAAAATGAGAGGCCTCTCTAGGTGAGATCAAGGAAAAAAAGCTCAGCCTAGAATCACCAGATCTTAACACAGTTGTCAAAATATCACAGTATTGCCCCAAATATAGCCAGTCCTGCAGACTCAGAGTGCTGCCACTGCCTGGAAGATGCACTGAGAGAAATCCTGAGGATTTTCTTATTGATATCTCTGGAAAGGATGGAGGTTTCCAGCTCTGTCTGAAGCTTGAATCAAAGTTTTGGGGGCAGCTGCCACTTCCAGCAGGTTACTAGATAAAGGAAGGAAGTTAATCATCTCCCATTAACTGGTTACAATAAGTAACAGAGCAGCCAGAGATATTTTTAACAGGACCAAAGCAGCTTATTTTACACAAAGCTTAACGAACATCATGAACAAAGTCTCCTGAAAAGGCAGAAATCCCGATCACGACAGGATCTGAGGAGGATGAAGCACTGAACTGGGAGCTCCAGCAAGGAGGGACAGCCCTGGTGCTGTGGCAAGAGAGATCCATGGGCTGGGAGGGTGAGGAGGCTTCTGCTCCTTCAGGAGCGTGTCAGGGGGTGTCAGGGGGACATTGTCACCCCAGCACGGAGCCGACGCCTGGATCCAGCCCCCGGCAGGGAACAGGCTGTCCCACAGGCAGGGATTCCATTCCAAACCGGACCAGCGAGGCTTCGAGGCTCCAGGAAGCAGCAGTCAAAAATTCCTCTCAACCAGCTGCTGGAGACTGGGGGATTTTTCTTGGGAAAAAAAAAAAAAAAAAAAACCAAAACAACAAAAAACCAAAAAAGGTAAGACAAAAGCTTGCAGTCCGGAGAGGAGGACACAGAACCTTCCACAGGAGGGACCAGATGAGCTGCAAAGAGCTGTCACAGGGGAATCCACGGTGGGACGTGTGCTCATCCTCGTGAAGAAGAGAGCCTGCCATGGGAGTTACTGCCTGGAAATCACCTTCACCCTTTTTCTGTTTGAACAGCGAATAAAGAGTGGGCACGGCCCTGTTCTGCCAGATACCAGGACAGCTTTAATGCGCACAGAGCAGCTGAAGGGAGACGACAAGAAGAGGGAGACGGACTTTTTACAAGGGCCTGAAGTGACACGACGACAGAGAACGGCTTCAAACTGACAGAGATTAGATCGGATATTAGGAGATTCTTCCCTGTGAGGGTGCTGAGGCCCTGGCACAGGGCGCCCAGAGCAGCTGTGGCTGTCCCTGGATCCCTGGAAGTGTCCCAGGCCAGGCTGGATGGGGCTCGGAGCAGCCTGGAATACTGGAAGGTGTCCCTGCCCGTGGCAGGGGGTGGAATGGAATAAGCTTTAATTTCCCTTCCAGCTTGAAGCATTCTGTGATTCTAGGAACATTTACTTCCTCAGAGCCAAAGCAACAAATCCCACATTCATGAACAGCAACATATTCCACCCCGTGGAACGAATATCACAGAAACATGACCGTCCCAACTCTTCCCGTTCCTGAGAGTCACAAGACCATGTTAAAATGAAAGCGAGGAAGAAGAATTCTTCCACTCTCATTCCTCAAAAGACTCAGCTTCATCAACAAACAATTTCTGTTTGGCTCGGCCCCGAAATCCAAGGTCAGGAAAACACTCCTTCCTGTGGATCACATCCCAGCCAGGCAGCGGAGGTGAGGCTGAGCTCCCAGACTGGAGCCAAAGGCCAGACACTGATTTTCACACCACCGCACGGGCACCTCGTCCCAGAGGCTGTTCCAGGCCAACTCCCTGCGTAAATGACCCCAATTTTCAGAGGTTAATCCCAGAGAGGAGAAACCCAGCGAACACACACCAAGTCCTCAGTGACCTTAACCAGAATGCCCCGCTTTGAGCCACGAAATCCACAGCTTTGCCTTGGGAACTCGCTTTTTAAGCGCTGAACCGCCTTAAAAGCAGACCCGGAGAGACCCAGCGGACAGCCAGAGCCCCACGCAGCACGGCCACAGCGATGGATTATTCCTCGTAAGCCCTCACAACAGGCATCGCCGGCTGTTGCGCATCCCGAGAGGCAGCAAGCCCTCTCCCCACCGCCCGGCGAGGGGAGCAGGGGAGGCTGAGCCTGGCTGCGAGCCCTCCTCCAGGTGAGGAGCAGCCTGGCGCGGGGACAGGGCGCCAGGGGCCCCGCGGCGGCCACGGCGCTCGGAGGCGACCTGCGGAACGGGGGCGCGGACGGGCTACGGGAGCCGCGGCGGCGCGGGGGGCTGGGGAAGGGGGCTGCAGGGCAGGGGGATGCG
>WAAG01054709.1:49546-81903 GCA_013390105.1 Tichodroma muraria | reverse complement strand
CCTTCCTTTTTCCATCCGCTCCACCGTATTCCAACCCCTGCACCATATTCCTGATTTCGCACAAAAAATGCATCCAGTTTATCGATATCCCGGTGCTTTCGCCCCACGGTGGCGCAGGTGTGGGGTCGGGGGGCGCCTGGCCGTGTGTCCCCGCTCCCGACACACGTGGGAAGGGGCGGCCGGGCGGACGTCACCGCGCCCGAGGAGCTCGTATTTATAGCCCTGGCGGGATGGAAGCATCCGGGGGATGTCGGGAGACGGCGAGCCCTGGGGGTTCGCTGTGTCTTTGGCGCTGGAGGTGCGAAAAGACCCTTAGAGAGAGTCCCCCAAATCCTCCCGGGAGCCCCAGGCACCAACCGCCGGGACCCTGTGTCCTGGGAAATGTGTTGGCCGCTGCAAGCTCTGCCTGGATACCTGGGAAAGGGCAAAACCCGCAGGCAGGTGGGGATACGCCATCTTCACGCTTCTATTTAAAACCTCGGGTCTTCATTTTTTGCTTTAATTCGCCGTAATTTTCACTTTGGGCACAGAGCTGAGCATGGAATGGCCTGGGATGCCGAGGTGCCCCCTTTCCCACCTGCATGCTCTGGAATGAGGTGCCAAATGACATGAGTAATTGTTAAGCCAGGCACTCAAGTGACTCATTAGTGACAATCGCCACTGATTTATTTTTTTTTTCCAGCTGGTTTCTCTGCTCTGAATTCCCTGCTCCCCTTTTGGCCTTGTTTTTTTGGGCTTGCAGAGATGGCAGCTACAAGGCAGCCAGGTAGTCCCCTGTGCTGGAATTCAGCAAAAATAGCAATAATACAATTTTTTAAAGAATTATTTTGGGGCCAGGTCATGAACATGAGCTTGAGGGTTTCAAACTGCCCACAGCCACCTCCTTTCCCTGCTGCCCTACCTGGCCCTCTCCTGGATGTAGGTCAGTTGGGAGTGGGAGGCCCCACATCACTGGATCCTCTCGTAATCTTCTGCCTTAACTGGTACATAAGCCTGAGCCAGAGGAGCCAGGATTTATCACACTGCCAACCAGGTGCCAGCCTGGATGTGTGATAGTCCAGAGTGTCACAGAAGTGAAGCAAACTGCTGTCCTTGAGTTGTTTTGGAATGGGGGGAAGGTGAAGGCTTTTGCAGACGTCCCTGACCGCTTCAATCAACCTTTTGTCTCGTTCTCCTCCAGCTTTGCTAAAGCTCCCACGTTTTTCCCAAGTATTTTTCCTGAGGAGCAGAGAGGCTGAGTGTGTGCCGGCATGGCAGGTACAAGGGGTTCTGGAGATCATTGTGGGCTTTACTGGCCATAATGTCACCTTGTTAGTCACCAGTGGGGTGGTGGGGGTCCATGGCTGCAGGATCCGTGTGGCCAGTGAGGGCTGAATTTGATCCTTTTGGGTGGGTCGGTGGTGGTTTCCATGGGAAATCCTTAACTCCTGTGTAAAATTTGTCCGTTCTTGGGGTTATTTAGGAAGCCTCTTGGTTTCTGTTCAGCTCTGGGCAGTGCCTGACACCAGTGAAACTCTTCTTTGCAGAAAAGGTGAACAACTTCCCTCCCCTGCCCAAATTCATCCCCCTGAAGCCATGTTTCTACCAGGACTTCGATGCAGAGATCCCGCCACAGCACCGGACCATGGCCAAGCGGCTTTACTACCTCTGGATGCGTGAGTGGCTGCGTGGGAATGGCTCCAGTGGGATTTGTTTGCCTCTCCAAAGGCTGCTCCTCTGGGAGCTGCCAGCTGAAAGGGCAGGGCAAGGTCAGGGGAAGCCCTTCTCCCCCTCCAGGCCTTGGTGTCTCCTGTTAAAACTCAGGAATGAGAGGTGGGCTGCGGCATCCCATGGAGCCCAGCCCTTCCAGCCTCTGGGATGGAGCTGTGGAGCTGGCTCAGTGTCCCAGGGTCATTGGTGGTGATGTTGACATCCTGCTGTAAGGAGGAGACGGCTCAGACTGGAGGGCTGGTGTGCCTGCTCCCCAAAACTTGGAGCTGGAGGCTTCCCAGAGCTTGCCTGTTCCTCTTGCATGCCTTGTGTGCCGTGCTGTGCTAACAGAGCTGTCACTAGCTTCCAGCTCTTCCAGCTATCCTGGATCTCTCTTCTTCACCAACCCTGGGCAGGGAACAGAGCCAGAGGGACAGGTAACACCCCAACATAGGTGGAAACATGCACAGTTCAGGGCAAGCTGGCACCAGCATTTCACTTCTTTTCAGAAGAACTTAGTTCCCTTATCAGGCATTTCCCCTGAACTTTGGAAGCATCAGCGCCCAGGGAGTGCCTTGTGCTTTACGGGCAGGTTAGGAAGAGCTGAGCTAACACCACAGAGTTTGTGTGTTCCTGCTTTTGGCATGGCACCAGGCTGGAATCCCTGGGGCTGTGTCCTGTCAGGAAGGTGGCCCTGGGGTAGCTTCATCATGTCAGGAGGGTTTGCTTGTTTAAAGCATGGGAGGAAAAAAGCTGCGCTTCCCCAGGGAAGCTCTCTTGGGGATGTTCAGTTCCCTCCCCATCCCAACCACGATGTTCTTCCTCTTAATGTAACAGAGCTTGGTCCTTGCTCCTCAGCACAAGCGCCAGCTCTCAGAGCCAGTCGCTGTCCCTTGGGTTTTGCCTCTGGAGCTCCTCTCTGGGTCATTTTCTCCCCACTAGCCCCACAGGCATCCAGCACAGAGTGGCTGGAAGGTCTCTTCGTTAGCTGGGACAGCCGGGGCAGCTGAGCTCCTTCCTTCCCTTGCCAGCTGCAGCTCTCAGGCAGGCGGCGGTGGGAGGGCTTTCGTTCTCGTCGAAATAATGAATCATTCTCCGAACTCCGGAGGCGTCAGAATGCAGCTGAGCCTTCTCCGCTTTGTCCTGTGTCTGCTGAGCTGGGATTCATAGTCGGAGCCCTTGTGTGGCCTGATCCCAAGCAGGGGTGGGCGAGGGAAATGTGTCACCCCCTGAACTGGCGAGGCAGGGTCAGGAGTTCAGGATTTTGGCTCTCAGTGGTGCTCGGGGAGCTCCTGCACAAAGATGTATCTGGAGCAAGCAAAAAAACTTCGCCACAATTCCTCCAGTTTCCTTCTGTTAGTGGAAATGTGTCCTGGCTGGATAGGAGCGGGAGGATGTGACTCCTGCCAATCTTCAGAGCCCTGGAACTGCTTAGGGAATTACAACTCTGAGTGATAGATACATTGATTTTCCTCCTGTTACACTCAGCTGAGGCCTGACCCCCTTCCGCCCAGCCACCCTGGGAATGTGCTCCCAGCTTAATTTAAGGGAATCCCAGCTAGGGCAGGAATCCGAGGCCGCGTCCCTGGGGTTGGGGTCCTCGGTGTCTCAGTGCCACCCTCGCGTCCGTGCTACTCTGCTCTGTGTGTGTGTGTTTGCAGTGAACAGCATCACCTTGGCGGTGAATCTCGTGGGCTGCCTTGCGTGGCTCATTGGAGGCGGCGGAGCTGTAAATTTTGGACTGGCAATTCTCTGGCTCATTCTCTTTACGCCCTGCTCCTATGTCTGCTGGTTTAGACCTATTTACAAAGCTTTCAAGTAAGTGGTCGCACCTGAGCCTGGCTTCTTTTTGCCTTGTTTTCCTTCAATAAACGGTCAGTGTTTAGCTTGGGGCATTAATTTCCTGACTAATTGGGGGAATTCCTTTCTGTGCAGCCCTTTAGCTTTACTTTCTAAACTTCAAATCCAGAGAGTTTGGCATTTCCTGGGGGCCAAACCCCCCCATCAGGTGATGTAAGGACACTTTCTGTGTGCCTCTGTGCAGCAGTGGACATTGGTGAGGATGCAGCTGGGGTGCCACTTTCCCTCTCATCCCCGAGGCATCTTCTATATTTTTCCATGAATCCTAGAGGTGTTTGTATGGATTACTCATGGTGCTGAGGTGAATCCCCAAATCTAGAGAACTAGGGGTGTATTTATTCCCCCACGTGGGGTGGCATGAGCCAAGAGCTGTGTCCCAACACAGATGTCCTCAAGCCCGGCTGACTGAGCCATAGGGAGGGTCTGGTGCCCCGTGGCTTTCCCAGGTGCCCCTTGACCACCTCCAACTTCTTGCAGTTTCTCCTTTGCCTTTAATTTTGCTTTTCATCACCCTCCTGCTAAACCACGGCCAGGTCTGATATGTAAGAGCGTCTCCCTTCCCTTGGAGTGCAGCAGGGATGGAGGTGCAGGAGTGACTGAGCCTTCTCTTGCAGGACAGACAGTTCCTTCAGCTTCATGGCCTTCTTCTTCACCTTTATGGCCCAGCTGGTGATCAGCATTATCCAGGCAGTGGGGATCCCTGGATGGGGGGTCTGGTAAGGAAAATGCTGCTGTGTTGGGTCCAAGGGTGGTCACCGTGGTGTTTTAGCATCCCTACTGGTTCTCTCCTTGGGGAAGATGGTTTGAGGAGCTGGGAGGGGCTCCTGGCACTTTGGGAGAGCTGGTGAATGAACCGGTTTGTTTCCATCTCCTTGCAGTGGCTGGATTGCAGCGATTTCCTTCTTTGGGACCAACGTGGGCTCGGCTGTGGTGATGCTGATCCCCACCGTGCTCTTCACGGCCATGGCAGTCTTCTCCTTCATTGCTCTCACCATGGTATGGCAGGAAAAACAGCCGTTCCGCATTGCTTTGGGCGGCCCTCACCGCCACCCCGGGAGCTCCGCGCCGGCCACGGGCGCTCATCCCCTCTGGATTTTCCCTGCAGGTGCACAAGTTTTACCGGGGAAGCGGCGGGAGCTTCAGCAAAGCGCAGGAGGAGTGGACCACGGGGGCCTGGAAGAATCCCCACGTGCAGCAGGCGGCCCAGAACGCGGCCATGGGGGCGGCGCAGGGCGCCATGATGCAGCACGAGACGCAGTACTCGGCCACCCCCAACTACACCTACTCCAACGAGATGTGAGCAGCAGCGGGACTCTGTCCTCGGGAGGAAGAGCTGGGGGGGGAAAAAGGGAGGAAGGAGCCTGAGCCGAGTTTCTGCAGCTGCCTCAGAAAGTCAGAGTGTACCATAATGGTGGTTCTTTTCCCGTTTTGTAACGATACCCTTTGGGATTTTTTCTTTTCCTTTTTTTTTTTTTTTTTTTTCCTGTTTTTCTTGTCTTGAGGTCTTCTTTTCTCCTTTCTTTTTCTTTCTGAAGAGGCCGTGAGTTGACCTGCAGGGCTCTTGTTGTGCGTGGTAGTCAGTGTCTGTTCACGTGTCTTCTTTTTCCCTGTGGAATAGTGTACGGTGGTGGTTTTTTAATTACTGTGGTGATAGGTGTACGTTAGAACCTCATCAGCAAAAAGCCCCCCCCATGCCCCCAAAAAGGGAAAAACAGCAACCAGCACCCATCTTCCCTCTTGGAATAAGCCCTGAACCATGGGTTTTTGACGTGTGTGACTTTTCTCTTTCAGTTGGTAGTGTCCAGCCACTTGCCATTGTCTCAGCAAGGGCAAGCAATCCTGGGAATTCTCCATTTTTTTCTTTTGCTTTTTAACTAGCAGGTGGCTGGCTGATTTAGCATTTTAAAAAAAGAAAAAAAAGGGGGAAAAAAAAAGATAAGAAACCCTCAATCCTGCTGTTGATATGCTGGAAGCCAAGAGATTCCTAATCTACACCCTGGCTCAGGATCTACAACTTCTCTCAGTGTGTGGTGTTGTGAGTAGTTTACACTTTGACGTGGAGGACCAGTGTGTGTGTGTGTGCGTGCGTGTGTGTGTTGGGGAGCAAGGACAGGTTTTCCCTGCGGGATACGACCATCCCATTCCAGATTCTGCATCCTGAGTCTGTTTTTTTTTAAAGGCTTCTGTTTTGAAAAGCAGCTGTAAAAGCGACGGAGCGTTCCTCGGAGGACCTACGCTTGGGCAAGACTGCGGGTCAAATCTTGCCACCCCCTATCCCAGCACATCCAAGCAGTCTCCCTGCTCGTGGAAAAAGCCAGGCTAAGATTTGTCCCCGTTAGCTTTGGAGGTTTGTGCTAATTTAAGTCTCTTAAGGAAACCTCCAGGCTGGAGGGAAGGACTCCTGCTCACTTGTGCTCCTAAAAAGCGTGGTGAGATGTGGTCGTGTGTTTTCCTGGGGCAGAAATCCCTGGCAGGCCCGAATCCCTGCCCAACTTGGGGATGCTGGACATTAAATAATGGTCCTGCATCCTAGCAGGAGACAGCTGAGCTCAGACCAGCACTTCTTGGGGAAGGTGACTGGCACACCCTGGAAAAGATGATGAGTGGGAGCATAAATGGGATGGATGCTGCAAGGCAGGAGTAGGGAAAGCTACTTCTCCAAGATGCTTTTCAACTCTAAATGCACTTTAAATAAGCCAAATTTTTCTCCAAGTCCTCGAAAAGCAACCCAAACAGAATCCAGTCCAGCCCCTTGGCTCCAGCATCTCCTGCCTGGCACAGGGAAGGAGCTCAGTGTGCCACCAGCCAGGACCGTGCGAGTCCCCAGCCCTGTATCTGTCCCCTCCAGCCTTCCAGTGATGCTTGGATGTGACCCCTACCCCTGAGAATCACCCCAAAAAGAACCTTCTCTTCTCCAGCAAAGCACACCAAGACTAGTTTCCTTTTTAAGGGTATCACTCCAGTCATTCTGCAATAGGCAGTTATCTCTTGACCAGACTAAAATGCAGCTACTGATAAAATGCCTGTATGTGTGTGTGTGTGTGTGTGTGTGTATATTTATGTATAAAATGTCAGGAGAAAAGTAATCCTTTGCTAAGCCTATTATGTACTTAATCAGGTTTAAATATTGTGCAATCCATTTCTAGCTCGCCTAAAACTTACTCTGCCAAACCACGTGCTCTGTCATCCGTGTCTGAGAAATGATGGATTAAGTGACTTCACCTCTTGCATTGACAATAAGATGCATCAATAATAACTGTAACAAGCTGTAACTAACAGACATTGCTTCAGCACCTAACCCTCCTCTCCGATGTGTCCTGAATGTGTGAGCGCTGAAACGTTGCCCCCGTGGCTCCAGCCAGGTGGGAAACCCGACCCCTTGTTCTCACCTTGGTTATTTGTAAGCTGTCCCTGCTCCAGGTGGGGCTGATGTGGGTGTGATCAAAGCGTGGTGCTCCTGAAGCCCACGGGGTGGGAGAGATGGGGGTCTTCCTGCTGCTGGGCAAGAGGCCTCTCAGGATAGAACACACCTGGGCTTCTGCTGAGGTCTGCCTGTCACCTTCCAAGTCTTGCAGTCAGCGAAGCAGAGCACTCTGCCTCTGGCTGTCCTTGCTGCTTGTTTGTAGCCGGTATCAGAGGGATGTCCAAATAACTGCTACTTTTGAGCTGCTAGATCTGCGAAGGGTTGGCACCACGTGCGGCCTCAGATCTGTCGTGCCCACATAACCATGGAGTGGTTTAGGTGGGAAGGGACCTCACAGCTCATCCAGCAGGGGCACCTTCCACTATCCCAGGGTGCTCCAAGCCTCGTCCAGCCTGGCCTTAGACACTTCCAGGGGTCCAGGGGCAGCCACAGCGTCTCTGTGATAGGGCACAATTCTGTCTCAACATCCCACTTAACACTGCCCTCTGGTATGGGAAGCCATTCCCCCTTGTCCTATTTTTTGTCGGACAATAAATACTCAGTCCTCTAACCCACTTTCCCCTGCCAACTCTGTGTGGCTGCTCTGAATCCCATAGGAAAGGTTTCACTCCTGGTCTCTAACACTTTCCTAGGCTCAGTTATCACCCCAGTCACTTGAGGGACCCTCAGACTCTCTCCTCGACCCCATTCCTCACACGCCTTCTAAGCTGAGTTTTCCTGGACTTTGTTATGTTCCAAAACCTTGCCACGAGACAGAGTCCCTGTTAAGACTGCTTCCCCAGCAGCCTGAAGCTACCCACTTGCCCCTGGCGAGATCCCTCGCGTGGATGGGACACAGAGGGGCACAAAACCCTCCCGGGTGGCAGCACAGCCGCTATAACCCGGGACGGGGCCGTGAGGGGCCGCCATGACACCCTTTCCTCCCGCCATACGCACCAATCAGCGCTGCGGGCGGGAGCAGCACGCACCAATCAGCGCTGCGGGCGGAAGCAACACGCACCAATCAGCGCAAAGGGCGGGAACAGCACGCACCAATCACCGCAAAGGGCGGGAACAGCACGCACCAATCAGCACCGTCCGTGCGCCGGTTTCCGGCACCGCCTGCAGCTTCCGGTGCGGCCGCGCTCCCGCCCGGAGCCCGCGGCCCTCCCGGCCGTGCCTGGAGCGGTGTCGGAGTTCTTTTTTTTTTACCTTCTGGGAGCCCCTGGGGCTTCTCGGTGCTCTTGTGCGGCTTTTTGGAGCCGTTTCCAGCAGCGCTACCGCATTAAAAGTCGGTTTAGTTAACCCCTAAGGGCCTGTGAATTGCTTGTTTTGTAGTGGCCGCTTCCCCACAGCTGTGATTGGGTAAGAGGAAAGCGCGGCCCAGCACTTTTTTATCGTTATGTTACGTGTATTGTTATACGTACAACTTTCACCATAATCCTTTGCCTTTATTTTATAATTTTTGCCACTATTTTGCTATTTTTGCCGTTATTTTAAAATTTATACCATTTAAAAATACTCACATTTTTACCGTTTTTTTACCGTATTTACCGTTATTTTACCATTTTAATAGTTGTTTTATAATTTTATCATTTTTGCCCTTTTTATCATTGCTTAATTTATAAGCGTTTTGAAAGTTTCCTACTTAACCATTTACAATTTATTACCCAGACTTTAGTTTGTGGATGCTTTGGCGGAATTGTGGACGTTTTGGAAACATCCTAAGGATGCTTTAAGTAGTTAATAATTTAAATTATTTGTAAATAGTAATAATTAACGTTAACAATCACTAAATATGACTTTAATTAGGTATAGATAAATATATAAAGCGTGGTGGTAGCGTTCAAATCTCTCAGCCAATGTCCTGCTGCATTTCCTCACCTCTTAATTACCCTTGCTAATCAGCAAAGCTGAAATTGGGTTTTTAGTGGAAAGGGTCCCTGCCCGTGGCAGGGGTTGGGACTTGGTCACTTTAATTTCCCTTCCACCCCAAACCAGGCTGTGATCCTGTGAAATTCCTCTCTCCAACCTCCTGAGGTGCTCCCAAAAATCAGGGCAGCCTGCGCCCCTCTTCTTTCCCCACCCCAAGCTATTCCAAGCAACTTGGTTTTTAACAAGGACATCACTAAAATGGAACAAAGTACTGGGTGCAGTGATTTTTTTTTCGAGAACTGAATTTACTCTTTGGTACTTAATCATCGATTGATTATCGTCGAGACACTCGTGTCCCATTTCTCCACCAAAACATGAATTTCTGGGTTTTTTTATCAGTGTGGCAGCAGCATGGGGAGGCCAGGAGGAAGCAGCAGGCCTGAATTAGAGCTGCTAGGGAGTAATTCCTAGTGCTGCTGTAAATACTAAAGAGCACAGCAAACTTGCATGCAGCGAGGCCACGCATTTTTAATTATTAAGACATCTCTGTGCATTTATTAATCACCAGAGAGTGCGAAGGGGAAGCGACTCGGCGGGGGGGTTGTTTGCCTTTGCAGAACTCGGTGTAAAATTGTATCCCCAATTGATTGATTTATCTGTCCTGAATTCTGAACCATGTTCAGCACGGTGGGAATCTTAATTTTTTGGGGGGGGGCATGAACTTCACCAGGGCGCTTTTGTGGCCTCTCTGCTCAAGTTTTTAGGAGTCTGTTTCCCAGTATCCGAGAGGAAAATACAATTAAACGCTGAGCTGCCCTTAAAGTTCTGCTGCTGCTTGGAATCCTTGTGGGATGAGTGATGTTTGTGGGATGACACAGAGTCATCCCACCTTTCTGGAGAGTCCAGGTCAGATCCATGTCCTTGGGAATGCCTCGGGGTTGGAGCTGTGCTCGGAGGAGGCTCCGTTAGTCCAGTGTCTCTGTTTTTCTGTGCCTGCACAGTGGGATTGGAACATGGAGCCCATCTCCCTGCCAGGAGCAGGCATTCCTGCAGGAAACAGCTCCTCTGTGGCAGAGGAAAAGTTCCACGTGCTGGTGGGAGTGACTGGAAGCGTGGCTGCCCTCAAGCTGCCCCTGCTCATCGCAGAATTGCTGAAAATCCCTGGGGTGAGTGAAGCTGTTGCTGGAGCTTTGTAAAGTTGGAGTTACCCTGGTTTGGAGGAGACATCACATGGCTTCTGCTGAAATGACAGGGTTCCTCTTTGGGGGCCCTTTAGTTCAAAAATTTCTGTGAGGAAGATTCCACCTGTTTTTAAAAAGGATTTTTTTTTTTTCCCCCCCCTTATTGTTTCGTACTTGTAAAGGTCTTTGCTTTGGGTGGGGATTTTTTCTGGAGTTTGGCCGTGTCAGTCAAGTTATCAGACGTGGCTGCAGACAGAGCTGATGCTTCTGAAACTTGGAATCTCCAGAGTTTTGCATTTTTCCATGGGTGGGATGTGGCTTTTCCAAATGTGATCCAGAAAGGGAGAACAGACCTCGTAAAAATGGAAACCTTTTCCAGAAATGGAAACCACAAGCTGCTGTATGTGTTTGTGTAGTATTTTTTTTTTTTACTATTTGTTGTCTGGAGTAACAGAGGTGCCCAGCAGAGGCCACTGGTGCCTGATCAGGGAGGGAAATGTGCTCTTTTCTGCTGGAGGATAAAGTTAAGCATAGAAAACTTTCAGATTTTTAGAAATGGAGGAAATATTTTGGAGCAGTGAAAGAAAAAAGTGACGGGGGCAAGAGGGTGCACTGAAATCTGCAGAATTATTGATTAGATTGCTGCATGAATGTCCTTTGGGATGACTTGGGAGGCTGTACCTTGTTGGGTAGAGGCAGAGGAGGTGCTGATTTATCCGGTTGATGTTGATACCCAAGCTGGAAAGGGTGCTGGAGCTGAGGCACGTGTGGCAAAGTGAGGCCTCAGTTAATTTATGACTTGACCTGATGTGATTAGTGAGATCAAAGGTCCCAGCCTGAAATAAGGAGCACAAAGAAAAATGACATTAAGGAAAGGGGTGACCGCCCAGAGCCCGAGATAAGAGATCTTCTAATCCTCTCCCTCTTGGATTACCTTGGCTATTGTCCATTTTCCTCTGCTCCTGGAGCTTGGGACATCCTTCTCTGCAGGTGACAGGCAGAATGCAAATGACCCGTGGTAGGAATGTGGCTCAAAGCCTTTGCTTCTCTCCAAGTGTTTGTTTGTTTCATAATTAAAAGCTGCAGACGGCTGGACTCAAAACTCTCTGTGCAGCCCCAGAGGTCCGTGACATCCAGTGCAGACTTTGTGGCCACTGGTTTTGGGGCAGAAAAAGCAAAAGTGAGACATCCAGGAGTTTATAAAAGTTTGTCAGTCGAAGTTATTTACTCGTTTCTGCTGTGGTTTCAAGGCCTGCTGAGTCAGTGTAACTTTCCCGTGGAGTTTGTTGAGTCCTGCACCAGGCTGTTGCATCAGTTTTGTTACTGCTGGAGCAGAACTTTGTGAAGCAGGCAGGGCAGGAGCAGAGGAAATGCTTTGATACCAGAGGAGATGTGCCCTGGTATCAAATGGTCACAATTTGATGGCCTGATGGTCACAGGCGTGCAACCAGAGGGGTTGGTTTAAATTGATGTTTTGCCTGAAATGGTCTGTGGTGAACGACACGGCAGAGGGATTTTGCTGCTCATTAAACTTTGCCACCTCCTCGAGGGTGCCAGTGGATGTGACAATTCACTGCCTTTTGCTTGACTTGTCCTCAAAGTGTCCAAGGCCAGGTTGGACAGGGCTTGGGACACCCTGGGACAGTGGAAGATGTGCCTGCCCACATGCAGGGGGTGGCACTGGAACACCTTTAATTTCCTTTCCAATCCAAACCGGTCTGTGATCCTTGACCAAAGGAAGGCAAGGACGCTTTTTAGCGTGCAAAATGTTTTGCTCTTGAAGCTCCGGGATGTCACCTGGACTTCAGGTTTAAATCACACCCTGTCACTTCATTGTGCACCTGCCAGGCAGCTTCTTCACGAGCTCCATGTAACAGAGGAGCTCGTGTGCTCAGGCTGTCTGGAAAGATTTTGCTACTGGAATTGAGAAAGCCATTAAAAAATAATCAAGTGCACCTCCTTACCCCGAGCAGAAAGGGCTGTGCCAGGAGAATCTTCTATCAGAGACCAGCAGTGTTGCCTGAACACAGGAGAGCAGTTTTGTGGTGAAGTTTGTTTTGGAGATTTGGCTTAAGCTGAAGACTTCTGACTTATCTAAACTGTCTCCAGTGAGGGAGTTTGAGTGTGGCCAGGCTGCCTTTGCTGTTGAAGATATCCACAGGCAAACAGAGGGTGTGCCAGGTAAATAGAATAAACTATGTAGGCTAAAGTGATCTGGAAGAACACTGACCTCTTCCCAGTGTAGCTGGAGGGACCTGAAGGACTTGCTGAAAACAAGGGAGCCAGGAGCAGGGAATCTTCATTAGGGAGGATATTTAACTCACAGAACAACTTTCTTGGGGGGTGCTGGGGTTTCATGCCACCAGCACTCAGACTCCTTGAAACATCCCTCTGGAACGTTCTGGCCTGGAATGATTGGATACCGTGCTCGACAGCCAGAGTTCTTCCCTAGTCTTAGGCTTATGCTTGGAAGAAATAAATTTTTTTTTTTTTTTCCCCAGTCGTACCATTTCAGAGAGCAGCCATCCTCCTTCAAGCTGCACGGTGGCCTTTAAACCCACCCACACCCCCCCACACCCCCAAAATAAATAAATTTTCTTGCAGACTGAGGTTTACACCTCGCGGCACAGCGATAGCGCCTTTGGGGGTGGCTCGAGCAGCTTCCTGTGGGGTGAGGTTAACGTGGAAGTAATACAGTTAGCTAGTGCCTGTGAGTGTGATCTTCATGCTCAAAAACACTACCAGCACCTGTGATTCCCCAGTCAGGGGTGCTTCGAGATAAACAGA
The DNA here is from genome assembly GCA_013390105.1 of Tichodroma muraria. Lineage (NCBI taxonomy): Eukaryota > Metazoa > Chordata > Aves > Passeriformes > Sittidae > Tichodroma > Tichodroma muraria. The sequence goes on along the minus strand of WAAG01054709.1, from coordinate 69,108 downwards.
CGTTTAAAAGAGGCGAGAAAGCAAATGTACGGTACCAAAAAAAAATTAAAAAAAAAAAAAAGTGTGTCGTGCAGCATTATCCTGTCACTTTTCCCTCAGAAAATGAGGAAAAATTACCAGTGGCCGCAATACACCAAGGCTGGGATTTTCCATTGCTCCCAGCTGTTATTCTAGTCTCATAGGGTGCAAGGAGCCCCATTCCCAGTGGAATAAATGGTGTTTGGAGCTGGTTTAATGTGCTCTGTCACATCGCTGCGTGCTGGTGCAGAGAGCTTTTTGGAGATTGGAGGTTTCCAGCAGTTGATTGTAGCAAGGAGTGCACACACCGAGTGCCTCAGCAGTTTTTTCCCCTCAAAGTTCTACCTCCAGTTTTCCTCCAGAAACCTAAAGTTTGTACCTCCAGTTTTCCTCCAGAAACCTATAGTTTGTACCTCCAGTTTTCCTCCAGAAACCTATAGTTTCTACCTCCAGTTTTCCTCCAGAAACTTATAGTTTCTACCTCCAGTTTTCCTCCAGAAACCTATAGTTTCTACCTCCAGTTTTCCTCCAGAAACCTAAAGTTTATCCACGTGTTAGCCTGGTTTAAGGAACATCCCTGGGAGGAATTGCAGCTGCGAATTCAGCTCCGTGTCCTGCCTGGGCAGTCAGGGCATGCAGAGCTGACACTTGCTGATCCCACCACGTGGAGGGCACTTCTGGTCTGCTGCCTGTGGCAGGAGCTGTTGGCACCGTTTATCAGAGCTGCAGGGACACCTAGAAAACAGGGAAGAGCCCCCTTTTCCCACTTGGGCAGATTTCTGCAGGAGGAAACCAGAGGTTCACCTTAGCACCTTTTGTGTGTCAGATAAAGATCTGAAGGATGGGATAGGCTTTGCCCAGTAGACACCAATAAATGAAGGTTCCCGTGGCTTTGCAGGTTTATCTGAGATTTCAGAGAGAACCCTCATGTCTCTTTGTGGAAGCCACTGGTTTGCTGCACAGAATCCCTGTGCCATGGACACACCTGCACAGAGGTTTTTTTTCCCTTTTGCTTGGCAGGTGAGGACCTGCCTGTTTTAAATTGGTATGAAATGAGTCTCTGGCTCCTGTGGATGCCTGTGGTGGCCTGGCCTTTCAGCTGTGAACAGGGGAGGCTCTCTGAGAAGCCACAAAACCTTCAAAATTGTCCTCAAGTTTAACCAGTGGTCTTTTTCTTTCTGCTTAGCTCGAGGTGAAGGTGGTCACTACTGAGAGAGCAAAACATTTCTACAATGCCCAGGAGATTCCTGTGACCCTCTATGGTGATGAAGAGGAGTGGCAGGTGAGTTGTTCTTGCAAATAGAACCATTCCTCTAAATTTTCTTGCAAGAAACCACACTCAGTTCTTCTTTAAACCTGGGCCAGGACTCACTGCTCGGTCTAGTAATCTATGTTTGGAATGTGGCTTTTGGAGAACGTGCTGTAAATGAGGAGGAAGAGAGAGGCTGCCCTGATGCATTGCAGGATTTTGTCCTGCAGCAGGCAGGGAGGGTAGCAGTGGTCCCTCTCTGCCCTGGGCTCAGCTGCTCTGAGAGGAGTGTCAGGAAATGTCAAGACAGCCACTGCAGAGCCACAGTGAGCGTGTTTGGTGTTTGTCATGAGTCATACTTGTCATGAAGGCAGCAGCTTCATTCTCCTTAGCTCAGCTGTCAGGGCTGTGAACGTCTCTGCTCCCTGTGAAACGGCCTTTTCTCCTGACTGCAGTTTCACTGACACACTTCCTGAGAGTCCTTGAGCATGAAGAGGTTCATTGTACGTGAACCAAGCATCAAGATTGGGTTTTCCATACACTTCATCCCTGCTTTGCAGTGCTGATCTGAGCACAAGCTGCTCTCTCCTTGCCCCTAGTCCTGCTCACACGTGAGCATCGCTTTTAAGTGGACAGAAACACGCCAATGCCAATGGCCAGGAAACTTTCTGGCTGGTCTCAGGGATTGGTGGAGATACCTCCTGGATCCCAGGGTGCTGCAGCCTCAGGCAGTTGTTTCTGAGGAACCCTCAGTGGGGTGATAGAAGAGGTGCAGGTCAAGCTTTGGGTTCTGCTGGCACACTGGAGAGCAGGCACGGAGCCCTTGCGGTGGGAAATAATCACAGACTGGTTTGGGTTGGGAGGGAGCTCAAAGCTCATCCAGTTCCACCCCCTGCCATGGGCAGGGACCCCTTGCACTATCCCAGGCTGCTCCAAGCCCCATCCAGCCTGGCCTGGAACATTTCCAGGGGATGAGGTAGCCACGGTTTCTCTGGGCAACCTGTGCCAGGGCCTCACCACCCTCACAGGGATCAGTTTCTTCCAATATCCCATCTAACCCTTCCCTCTGGCAGCTGGAAGCCATTTCCCCTTGTCCTGTTGCTCCAGGCCCTTGTAAATAGCCTCCCTCCATCTTGCTGGCTCCTTCAGGCCCTGGAAGGACACAATTAGGTCATCCCAAAGCCTTCTCTCCTCCAGGCTGAACACTGCCAGCTCTCTCAGCCTTTCCTCATGGGAGAGGTGCTCCATCCCTCTGATCAGCTTGATGGCCTCCTCTGGGCTCTCTGTGTCTCTCTCTCAGCCTGCTCAGCATCTCTGTGAGATACTTCACTGTGACAACGGAATGACAAGAAAGCATACAAGTGAGTGGAGGAGGTGGGAAAGGTGCTCAGGAAGCCCTGGCTTTTCAGGTGCTGCCTTTTCTGCTGTGGCTTCCCGTGCCACAGCCTCAGAGAAGGAGCAGTTTGTGACCCTGACACAGCGTGTGCTGGCCTGTGGTTGGGTGTCCTCTGGGAAACCTGATGATGTTTGCTGCTTCTCAGGACTCTTTCCCAGTTCACTGAGCTCTTAAGACCAGGGTTCTCTTAAGCAATTCAGGGCTTTAGTGGAAACAGAAATTTTCACTCAAGAAGTGAGTGTGTCAAGGAGAAGCTGTGGCTGCCCCATCCCTGGAAGTGTTCAAGGGTCGGATGGGCCTTGGAGCAACCTGCTCAAGTGGAAGGTGTCCCTGCCCATGGGACAAGGTGAGCTTTAACCCAACCCATCCTGTGATTTAAAGAGCTGAGAGAGGAGGGAAGCGCCAAACTGGATAAACCTCATCCATTGTGGGGAAAGCCAACAGGACACTGTTCCCTGCAGTACTTAGGAGGGTTCCCTTTGCTGCTGTGAGTGTGAGTTGGGTTGTGCATCCTAATTAAAAGTGACTTGTTCAAAGTTGGGGTGAGAAGCCCCATGAGAAGCCAGTGGGCACCTTCATTCAATGCGAAGCTTTTAAATCACATGGGTTCCCCAGGAAATGTACCCCTGGTTTGGGCCTGCCTGGCTCAGCTGGCTGAAGGATGGAGCTCTTAGGAATAATTCCAAAGCTGAGGGATGCTGTGGATGAGGACAGGTCTTTGCTGTGAATCGAAACCCATCTTTGTCAGATGTGTGAACTGCGGGGGAGGAGGATCCGCTGCCATCCTTTGAATCCCATAAGCATAAAATTCCGTAGGAATTCCCTAAGGAATTGTGTTTCCTGAGGTGGGACTGATGAGCTGTGTGAGGTTTGGTGCTCCCCACCTTGTCTCTCCCCCCCCTCAGCTGTGGAAGGGCCGCTCGGACCCCGTCCTGCACATCGAGCTCCGGCGCTGGGCTGACCTCATGGTGGTGGCACCTCTGGACGCCAACACGCTGGCAAAGGTCGCCAGTGGCATCTGTGACAACCTGCTGGTGAGTACCAGGGCTCTGCCTGCCACTGCTGCCGCCCCTCAGGACTGCCTGACCTCGCCTCCGTGGAATCTTGGTGCTTCTGCGGCATCACCGACAGTGAGGTTTGCACGTTCTGCTCCCCCTTCATCTGCTTGTCTCTCTCTTCCCCTGCATGGTTGCCCTGCTCCTTCTCTTTCCTTCCCTGACTTAATCCCTTCCCACTCCTCAGCTCTGTTAGTCTCTTGTCTTATGTCCTAGTCCTTGTTTTGTGTCTTCCCTGGAGACCTTTTCTGGAGGGTGGTGTTTCTTTCTGCCTCCATCCTCTCTCTCTGTCACTCGTACACACAAACACATGCTCGCTCACTTTTGAGTTCCTCTGTGTTTTTTTTCAATGCAATCTGGAAAGACACCTGTGAGATCAGATAAAACTGTTTACTTCCTGCTGCTTCACCACCTCCCTCACCTAATGTAGCGCAGACTTTCAAATAGGCTTGTGCCCACTCACCTCCCAGCCTCAGCTGCAGAGGATTTTGCTTGTTCAGGCTTGTTTTTAGGTATTTAAAGTGCTCTTGGGGCTCTCCTTATCAGAAAGTGTATTAAAAGGGAGTGTGTGCCTCTTTATTGGGTGCTGGGGACCTTCAGAGGGGCTGAATGTTTTGTGGCCAGGCATTAACCACACAAAAGATCTCAGGAAGCTGCAGATCTGCGTGACCTACAGCCTTTTGGGTAAGAAGTGCATATAAATGAAGGAAATCCACCCAGAGCAGATCGCTGGGCATCTGAGAGAAGCCAGAAAGAGCTGTGGGAGGGACAAGCAGTGCCTTGTCCTTCTGAGTGCCTTGTGGGTGTGCTGGTTTAGCAGAGGGAAGAGCTCGGGAAGGATGTCAGGGATGTGTGGCTTCACACGCTCCTGCCAGTCTTTGAGAGCCTTGTGAAGGGAAGGGGCAGCTCCAGGAAAGGAAAGTGAGCACTGGCAGTGCTGGTTGGCAGTTCAGAACAGATTCCATCAGATTTCCTTCTGCTGGGAAGGGTTCAAGTCACAGGGTTTGAAAAGGGATGGGCGGGGTTCCCGTAAGGACTCCGCGATCTGAGCTGCTCCCTTGGAAGCTCCTTTGTTTGAAATGCTGCGAGTCCCGGGGAATCCGATGGGCATTGCACTAAGAACAGCCAGAGTTTCTCTTTCCAAGGGGATGAGGTGATTCTGGGTTATCTGGAAGTGCTGAGGCGTCAGATTTGCCTGCCTGTAGCACACGTGAGCTGCCAGATGCTTTGGAACCTGCCAGCATCCCCTGCAGCAGCCCAGATGTGCTCTCGTGTTCTCCTCTGTTGTGTCCTGGAAGCAGCACTGCTTCCCTTGCAGGGAATTTGGGATCTGCCTGGCATATCATGTCAGGCTCACTGCCAACTTTCAGTGCTCAGCTTTGTTACCTGAAGTGTTGCCCCGGGGGTTTCTCTGGAGCTGATAAGATCTGTGGCCACCTCTCAGCTTCTCTGTCTCTCAGGCAGTCTGTGCCCTCCTTGTTCCAGCTTGGTTTGCTCCAGCCTGGGCTGCTGGCTGGAGCAGGGTGGGATTCATCCTCTGGGTAGCCTCCCTCACCTTTCCTGCCTGTCAGAGATGAGCTTGGCTGGAATGCCCTACAAATTAGGGTTAGTCCAGCTGCCCTGACAAAACCACAGCCGGGCTGGAAAGGTGCAGCAAAGGGATGGGAAGGAGTGAGGGAATGCAGGCCCTCCCTTGGCTTCTCCCACAGACGTGTGTCATCCGTGCGTGGGACCTGAGCAAACCCCTGCTCTTCTGCCCGGCCATGAACACGGCCATGTGGGAGCATCCCATCACAGCTCGGCAGGTGGAGCAGCTGAAGGGCTTTGGCTACACGGAGATCCCCTGCGTGGTGAAGAAACTCGTGTGTGGAGATGAAGGTCAGTCCTCTTCCGTGGCTCCTGCCCCTTTCCCTCCCTCATCCTGCCTTCTGCTGGGTGATGGCGAAGCAGAGCTGCCACGGTTCCTACGAACAAGCTGGAGCTTTGCCCTGTGTTATCCCCTTGTTGTTAATTTTTAAGTAGCCTTAAGAGCTTCCAGCCGAGCCTGGTGTTGAACAGAAATGCTCATTTTGGAAGAGAGGAGATCACAGAGAGGGAAGGTTCTGTGGCGAGCGTTACCAGCCTGGGATTTGGGTGTCCTGACTTTGCCGTCTGCTGGGACTGGGGGCTGTTTTCCTTGTGCCTCTGTTCCTCAGCTCCATCGTTGGGATTAAATCTTGTCCCTGAGTGCAGACAGTGAGAAAAGCCCTTTGCAGATGTGGCTGGGGTGTAGCTGAACATGTAACATTTGTTGTTGTTGTTGCCTGGGTTACTTTTTAGCTTCCCAAACAAGTTTTGATTTGGGCTTTTGACACCAGAGTTCTGTGAAGTAAAAGAGGGGTGTGGAGGAAGTTCAGACTCAATACATTTAGCTCGCAGTGCTAAGAAAGAATGGTCTCATGGGAGTTTAGTAGCTGCTTTAAATGGAGGTATTTTGACTTTGGGGAAGGGTTTTGATACATTTGGATGAATGGATTTGCTTTTTTATTAACATTTTATTGGGCAAATCACTGTAAAATGTCCCCCAGTTCCAGCCCCAACCTGCATTGTACTGTGCACCTACTTCTGTGTAACAGCCCCAGCTACAGCAGGATTTTAACCACCCTGACAGTCCAATAAACAGGCTGTGACAAAGACAGGCTGTTAAAATGTCCCTCGTGGTAAAGTTCTAGGCCTGGCTTAGTTTTGGAATCCTTAGGTAGGTGCAATGCCTCTAGAGATTTGTACTTTTGGAACTGAAAACTAAGAAATATTTACAATTAGGTGTAAGTCAAGTAACTCAGACATCAGTTGAAATATCCTGGATGATTAGCCTTCCACGGGGATTTTAGACACGATTACATCCAATTTCCTCATATCCAGCTCAGCTGTCTCAGCTGTGAGAGCAAACTCCTGAAGGAGCTTGGAGGGGAGGGATGCAGGGATGGAATTTCACATCTGGCTGGACTCCACTTGTGCTCCTGAGTCAATTCTCCCAACAAGATCTTCCTGGTGGCAAACACCAGGACTTCTCCTGGCAGCTTGTAGGGAGGTAATGGCAGGGCACTAATGGATTCCATCTCTCTGAAGACCCAAACTAGTCTCCACAACCGACTTTTTTTTCACCCCTTCCCCTTTTCTCAGGCCTTTCACCTCCACAGTCGTTTTGGTTTTGTGGCTTCCATCCACGCAGGGGTTTCCCTGCTTTCCACACAAGCAGCACGTAGCAAAGCTCACACATGTGGTGCAGGAGAGACTCAGTTTGCACCAGTTTTGTCTGTTGATGTTGTGGTTTGTTTTGCTCTAGGAGGTTTCTCTTCCTCACCCCGTGTGGTTAGGTCTCACCTGAAATGCACCAGATCCTCACTGCCCCCAAGTTTTACCTGATGAATTTTTCTCCCTTAGTAAAGAGTGGGTTTAGACAGAAAGTCCAGCTGAAAGGATTAAAATACCAAACTGAATTTCTTGATTGGGTAGTTTCCATGCTGCCATTATCTTCATCATCCTTGGCTGGATTTCTAGAACCTGGCACACTGGCAGACACTTCCACCTGTAGGCATGAGCTGTGCTGTAAGAGTTTGCTTTGCTAAGCCTAAAAATCCAGCTGTGAATTGCCAGAGGTGTTGGAGTAGTGTGTGGTGGAGGTGCAGCTCTTCTCCCTGAGTTTGGGAGAGCGGAAGGGTCCAAATCAGCCTGCAGCTTGTCCCCAGGATGCCCCAGACCTCCTGGGATTTGCAGGTCTGAAAAAGAGGAAAACAAAACGCCACCTCCCAGAATTAATTTCTTCTGAGCGGTAAATTATGAGATCAATTAGCCAGCGGGACAAAATATCAAGAGAGACTCCTTTTCAGTCTTCCAAAAGAGACAAATACCTGTGGGAGAAGCATCTTTACTCAGCTCCAGGCAAATTAGAAGAGTGAATGGCCTGAGTTCCCAGTGCTGAGTTCAGCATACAAGGTTGGACAAGATGATTTAATCATCTAGGAGACTTTAAAAAACTCTCAAACCTCTTTCAGAGGGATGCAGCAGCACAGTATAGACTAGACGATCATCTGGCAGATAACCAGCTTCAAAGGAAAAGCCTTTCAATTATTTTTTTCTTTTTTCAATTCTTTCGAAAGCCTTTTGTTCTGTCCAGCACTCAGCCTTCTCCAAGAGTCCAGGATTCAGGCTGATGGGAATCCACAACAGCTTTTTCTCTGATGGAGGTCCTTTCTCTCAGGCAGAATCATGGAAATGGGATGGATTTGTCAAGCCTTTTGTATAGGCAAAGACCATTTCAGAAAGCTACTGAAAACACACAATTTTGAATTGAAATATACCCTGGAGAAAGGAGGTGAGCTAGGGAATTTTGCTTTTTTTTTTTAAGGCTGCCCCCAGCCTGGATTTCACAATGTGGTTCTGCTCTTGCCCTGCAGGCCCAGGTGCCATGGCAGAAGTGTGGACCGTCGTGGAAAGAGTTAAAAGGATCCTTGAAGAACGGAATGTGCCAAGGCAGAGCTGATGTTTTGGCATGTAAATGGTGGTTTTGTGTCTTCCTGATGGTTTGGAGATAAAGCCAGCAGGAAGCTGGGCTCAGCTGTCCTGGTACCCATGGCATGCATACCTTTAGCTGCTCTTCAAGGGAAGGAGCCAACTGTTGTCTTCCAGCTGGTGCCAAACTGAAATGTGGTACCTCACCACAGACTTTTCAAAAAACTAGAGCCAAGAATGTGCTGCTTTAGTGTGGAAAACCCTGTGGTGTCTTGGGATAACGTTCCTGAGGCTGCTCAGCCCCCAGAGCTTCACTCCTGCTCTGTTCTGGGCAGGCTGCAGAAGGTGTTTGAGCTCCAGTGGTTCTAGAGAGGAAAAGGCCCTGCAAATTCTGGTGCAGAGGAATTCCAGCCCCTCCTGTCCTGGACCATTCCTGCTCTCCAAAGCCTGGTCCACAGCTGTGCTGGCTGCACGTTCCCAGCAGGAGTCAGTGTCCAAAAAAGCATTTTCCCCTCTGGGAACTTAATAAAAAAGAGTTTTTAATCCTGCCCCTGATGAGTTGCCTCTTGTAACTGCTTTGGGAGGTGTTCCCAGCCAGTATCTTTGCTAAGTTGTTGTGTCTGCTTATGTTTTTTTTATCAGATACGGAGAAAAATTGTCTGAAAGGAGCCCTCCAGTCCTTTTGCCCTTTTGTAGCTGTTGCCTGGAGAGGGATGCAGGTCTCAACCTCATTCCAAAGTGCCTCCTGCCCATCTGGGTGCCCCAGTCAGGAAACAAGCAGGCCAGGCCCTCATGGAAAGCTAAGGGTGGGAGTTTCCCATGGGAATGAGGTCTAACTTCACCTTTGATGACCATTTCAGCTTGAAAATGAACTGCCTGGCATGAAAAAAATCGGGAAATCCTGTGCCCTTGTGGGCCAGACCAGGCAGGGCTCCCCCAGTCCAGCCTTTCCTTGGGAACAGAGTCTTGCTCCTGAGGGGAATGTGAGCTGTGGAACACGCTGCTCTAGCAGAGCACTGCTGACCTGCAGAGTTCATTTTCAACTAAACCCAAACAAATTTGAGGCCTTGGGTACAGCATGTGCATCCTGCCTGCGGGGAAAACCTCCAGCCTGCTGTGCACGGGGGAAGAGGTCACTAGGTCAGGGGGGACTTACCCATCCCACACAAATAAAACCTCTGTACTTTCCCTGTTTTGCCTCTTCCACTGACAGAGATCCAGGGAGTCACAATTTCTGAGAAGGATCCTGTTGTGAGCGGAGCTTGTGGCTCGCGCAGAGGGCTGTAGTGGTGTTGTGGCTGTGACTTCTGCATTTTGGCAGAATTTATGGAGTGACCTGCATCATTTGCTCACTTTCTCAGCCTCTCAGAGGGCCTTCCTCAAGCTCACTTACAGTAGCAGGGATGTTTCTGGCTTCCATGAGTTTTGATGGTGAATGGTGTTTCTGTTGCTCACAGGGAAATGGGTGTTTTGGCTGCTACAACTGGCACTGTCGTGGCTATCTCCTGAAAATCCAACAGGGATCCCTCTATCCCAGGACAAAATACCATATCCCTGATAAGAGCCTTCTTCTCTCCCAAGCCTGCTTTGCTGCCTTGAGCTGCTCCAGAAATGTCAAGTGATCCTCTGTGCCATTGCTGTGATTTTTTTTCATTAGAAGCAGGTTGTGACAGCGTTCCAGGCTGGGATAAACCCGTGCCCAAACCACCTTTCCTTCAGGACAAGTAGAAGGAACAGTTGAGTTCCTTCTGGGAGGCAGGAGCAGCTTCCAGCCTGGCACAGGTACAGGTCCCCACCCGTGGCCAGGGAGGTGCAGGAGCTGCTCCCTGTGGAAAAGGAGCAGGAATAGAAGTGGGGGAAAGCCGTGTCCCTGCTGCTTGAGGAGGCGACTTTGGGACTGTTTTTCTGGGATGAGGCTTGGGGTGGTGATGAAAGACCTGATTCCAAACCAGGGCTCTGTGCCAGCTTGGGGAATAGGCACTGCCAGGCTCTCCTCAGCCAGTGAGGAAAACCCAGAGGTGTTGAGGGATGGATCCCTCAGGGCATTCCGGCTTCCACCTCCATCCCTCGCAGCTCTGTGCGTGATCCGGGCTCGCAGAGCAAGCCCGAGACACTTCCCCCGAGCTTGTTTTTTTTCCTTCAGCTCTTCTTTTTGTGCCACACGCTGATATTTTGTTTCTCTTTCCCATGAAACTCCGGGATGGCCGAGGCAGCACCCCCGCGAATCCTGCTGCGTTGGGATTTCATTCATCCCGCTTAAAAACTGTTTCGCTCAGCGTGGCTCGGGAGTGATAAAGAGCCGGGACAAAAGCTGAGCAAAGGCAGCAGCCCACCTCCTTTCCTGGGCTTGGATGTGCCTCTCAGCACCCCTGGCTCTGACTGCTTCCCCCCATCCCAAACTCAATGGGCTCCCTTTGGCTGCTTGGATTCGGGCAGCACTGGAGGAGGGAGATGCCGTGGTGCTGTTTTGATCTGGCTTTTATCAGGAATTGGCTCCCCAGCTTGATCTGGGATGGGAATTGCATCATCTCACCTGCCTGTCCCATCCCCGCTCCTCCATCTTGGGAGGCCCGCAGCAGGGGAAAAAAAAAAAAAAAAATGCTGAAAAAAAAAGGGACAAAACCTCCCCGTATTTAGACTTGGAGCAGCGGTGCCTCCGTGGTGCAGCTGGTGCAGCAGCTTTGCACGCCGGGGCTCTGGGTTTGGCACCTGCCCTCCCCCTGGGCGCGGGGATGCCGCCCACTCCGGATCCCCGGAGCACCTGAGGTGGCAGGAAGTGGGTTTGTCCCCAACCACAGCCCAGCCAAGGCACTGGGGGAGGCCCGAGGTCGCCACGGGGCGACAGATCGGCGGTGCCAAGTGAGAACTGGGGGTGTTGGTAGGTTTTTGCCTTCCCTTGCTCTGGCAGCGTTCAAAACAGCACCATGGGACACGAATCTTCCTCCTGTAAGATTGCAGTGACAGTGGAAAAGGGAGGTGATCCGAAGTGGTGGTTCCGACCTCTGCCCTCAGGGTTTGCTTTCCATGTGCTTAATTTTTTTTTTTTGTCTGGCCAGCCCTCCTGGCTTGGGAGATGCTGGGAAGCAGCTCCGTGACCCTGATTGCTGATAAGGCCAAAAAAAAACCTTGGCACCAGCAACAGGGATAGCTTGGCTGCTGTGGGGCAGCCTCCCAATTAAAACTTGCAGGTGCAGGGTTCTTCCCCTGACCACCTGCCTCAGTGGGTGCTTGAAAAATTGTTTCCAGGAGTAATTGAGCTTAATTAGAAGCTTGGATTCCCTGGAGCTGGGATGCTCAGAGATGCACAGGGGACTGAAATAATCCGATGGGGCAGTTCCCTGCTAGGAACTGTCTGGGATGAAGGAGATGGGTTTTTTTTCCTCTGGGAATGCTGGCTTTGGTGTTGTACCTCACTTTTCTGATTCTGCAGGGAAAATGGGATAAAGGGGATGGAATGACCAAAAAGCCTTTGTGCTGTCCAGGGAGATGAGGAATAAACATCACTTTAGTCATCACAGTCAAGATAAAATGGATGTACTCTTGACCGAAGGCTCCTGGGATCCTAAAGGAAAGTGGGCTCTGCATGGAGACTCCTAAAATCAGGCTCCAGCAAGTGTGATCACAAAGACCCCTCAGTCTGAATTTGGGGAGTGCCTGGTGTGCTCCCAATCCCCATCCCATGGCTTTCAACCTCTGGCAAGTCATCCTTGGCCACTGCCAGCTGTGGGGGGAGAGCATCCCAGTGACCCTTTTTCCCCCTGGTCCCACAGGATTATCCAGAAAATTCCTCCGCATCTTTCTTCCAGCACATCTTTCACCCTCCACACAGGGTGAGTGTGCCAGGATAGGCAGTGCCAAAACGAGCTGGGGGAGGGCCAGCACAGCGATAAAAGCTTTACAAAAGGGATTTATTCCTCCAGGGCTCCTTGGATGGCTGGAAGAGCCCTTCCCAAGGAGAGCTGTACCCCCAAGAGCAGCTTGAGCCCCCGGGCCTGGCTCTGCTCTGTCTCGCCTGATTTCCACGGGGTGCTTGGGTGGTTTATAGCTTTGGAGAAATATGATTCATGAACTCCAGCATGATAAGGATGAGGGAGGAAAGAAAAACCACGTCAGCCTGAAGGAATGTGGCTGGTAGAGAGCGCAGCCTGCGGCTGGCAAAAGCCCTGGGAGAGGGGATCAGGCGTAAAAAGGGACAAGATGAGAACGTGTTCCTGAAAAAAAACAGCTGAAAGCCTCCCAGCCCGGCTTCAGGGGCCGTTGTCCCCCAAAGACACTGCAGCTCTGAGGCCGTGGGATGGCTCCAGATAAACTCCACAGACTCAGGTCAGTCAAACTTCCTAACTGGGGATAACTGATGGCCCGAGCTGTTGGGTTTGCACAGGGCTGACTGCTCCAGAGGCTCCAGCCTCCCTCCAGACCTCCAGCTCTGCTTCCCCGAGGATTGGGAACGGCGTGGGGTCTGGGAGCTGTGCCAGAGCCATGCCAGCCATCCCAGAGCAAGCTCCTGTGTGAGTGGCCGGCGAGGGAAGCATTGTCCCCCTTTGTCCCCCTGCTCTGCTGGGCTCCTCACGGCTTGGGAAGCTGACGCCGTGCCGAGATTTCCTTCACCAGCAGGAATGAGGGTGGCAGGGAAAGCCCTGACCTGGTTCCTGCTGCCCCCTGTGCCAACACATCGTGTTTTGCCATCCTGGCAAAGACGGCCCCTTTATGAAGGCAGCCGAGTTTGGCCGTCCTGAGAGAACGCGGCCATTATCAGGAGGAATTCCAGCTCTGGGATGTGCCAAGGCACAGGCAGACCTCTGCCCCTTGTTCCCATCCAGAATATCCTTCCTGAGGGCGGGGAGCTCCTGCTCACGCAGCATCCCCAGGGAGTCTGCGTCCCGCACACCCTCGGGGTGAGCCTGCTCCGAGATGCTCTGGGTGGATGTTATTTACAGCAGCATTTTTCGTCGTTAGGAAATCGCTCGTGGTTCCGGGAAAAAATGCTGCTGAGGTGCTGGCAGGGTGTAGCTGGAGCACCCAAATGCCTGCAGCCCGTGAACCCTGCCGGTTGTCTCAGCAGAAAGTCAATATTGACCCTCCGTCAGCGCTTGCACGCACCGGCACTCCCGCAGCCAAAGCAGAACAAAGCCCAGCGCGTCCCTCCAGCACCGCCTCTCTGCGCCCTTTATAAAGGCTCTTTAAAAGCCATCAGTCATCATTAAATAGTTCAGTCTGCTGGGGCTTTGTTGGAAGTCAAATACCAGCGAAAAGCCGCGGAGAAGCAGAGCTCCAGCTGCTCTGCTTCTTACTCCTCGCCCTTCTCTCCCTCCCCTGACCCAGCATCCATCCTCTCCCCAGGGCACCCGTCCAAGCTGGAGCTCTGCAGGGAAGGGACGTCCCCTCACATCCCCGTCACATCCCCAGCTCCTCGGAGGGCACTGTTGTGCCAGAGCCGGCACATGGGAACTGGCAGCACCCCAGGGGAAATAAAAGCTGAAGTGCTTTGAAGACTCGGCCACCGAAGGGGGAAGGTGATGGGGGAGTGGGGAGGAACCAAAACCCAGTAGCGGAGGAACAGGCGGAGGGCGAAGGGGAAGTGAAAGCAGCTGCGATTACTGAAAGCTCAGATGTGAAAGAGTGGGAGCACTATCTTTGGGGCTCTCACTTCCCTGTCTGTGCAGGTTTTCTTGGCTTCGGGCTATTTTTAACCCCGTTCCTGTCTTTGCTCATAAATTCCACCGTGGGGTGGGTGGGGTTGGTATCACGAGGTGGGTGCTGCATGGGACATCAGAGTCTGGAGTTTGGGGATTGCTGAGCATCCCTGCTGGGGGTGTTTGGGGGGGTCACCCAGTATCCCTGCTTGGTCAGGTTTAGGGGCTCACCATCCTTGCTGGGGGGGTTGGGGGTCACCCAGCATCCCTGCATGGGGGGTTTGGGGGTCACCCAGCGTCCCTGCATGGGTGGGGTTTGGGGGATCACCCAGCATCCCTGCATGGGTGGGATTTGGGGGTCACCATCCCTGCATGGGGGGTTTGGGGGGTCACTATCCCTGCATTGGGGGTTTAGGGGGTCACCCAGCATCCCTAGATGGGTGAGGTTTGGGGGTCACCATCCCTGCTGGGGGGGTTTAGGGGGTCACCATCCCTGCGTGGTGGGGTTTGGGGGTTTTGGGAGAGAAAGCGGATGAGACGAAGTCCTCGTGGCCATCTCCAATAGATCATCTCTCCGTGGGGAGATCTCAAGGGGTCTGGTTGACTTATGGAGCCTTTACAGTCTTTTCCCAAAGCGTCAGGCATTGCTGAGAGGATATAGGTGGGGATATTAGAACTGCACAGTTCCTTACAAGGCAGGTCCAGGACGGAGACAGAGCAGGTACCGATCAAACCAGCTCTTCCAAGTACAGCCAGTCCACCGGGAAAACTGCCATTGTTTCTCACGGGTTCCAGTGGGAACGCATGCCAGTCCTTGGCCCAGCAAACACCCACCTGCAGGCAGCACTTTGGCAGACATCCCACCTCAGCCAGGCCAGACTCCCGTGTTGGGGGGGCTTTAGGATTTCAGTCTCCTGTTCAGTCTCTGTCCCTGGCGACGGTCGGGAGGCAGAATGAGGGAATTTCGAACCGTCTCTTACAGGGGATCACCCAGCATCCCTGCATGGGAGGGTTTAGGGGATCACCATCCCTGCATGGGGGGTTTGGGGGTCACCCAGCATCCCTGCATGGTGGGGTTTAGGGGATCACCCAGCATCCCTGCATGGGGGAGTTTGGGGGGATTATTCAGCATCCCTGCATGGTGGGGTTTGGGGGATCACCATCCCTACATGAGGGGTTTAGGGGATCACCCAGCATCCCTGCATGGTCAGGTTTAGGGGATCACCCAGCATCCCTGCATGGTCAGGTTTAGGGCGTCACCCAGCATCCCTGCATGAGGGGATTTAGGGGATCACCCAGCATCCCTGCATGGTGGGGTTTAGGGGATCACCCAACATCCCTGCATGGTCAGGTTTAGGGGATCACCCAACATCCCTGCATGGTCAGGTTTAGGGGATCACCCAACATCCCTGCATGGTCAGGTTTAGGGCGTCACCCAGCATCCCTGCATGAGGGGATTTAGGGGATCACCCAGCATCCCTGCATGGGGGAGTTTGGGGGGATTATTCAGCATCCCTGCATGGGGGGGTTTGGGGGATCACCATCCCTGCTGGGGGGGTTTAGGGGGATCACCCAGCATCCCTGGTCTGCTGAGTTTTGGGGACTGTTCCCTGCCAGGGATGCAGATGTATCCAAGCTGCACCACCCCTCTCCATCCCCTTTCCATCCCATGGCACATGGGCTGTATCTGCATGTTTATAAGGAGGTATTTTAGTCTTTTAAGCAGATTCACAAATATATGGTCCCTGTCCCCAAATATTTTCTGCAGGACTGGGCCCCTGGTGTTGGGACAGAGCGGGGAGTTTGGGTGCATCAAGCACCTCAGTAAAAGCCTTTTTAATATGAAACACCATCACCAAAAGTTGAAAGAGCTCCTAGTCTGGTGCCAGGCAAGAATTTTCTTTCTCCAAAAATAATTAGTGATGCTTCCCCTAAATGGCCCTTATCCCTGCAGCCTCCACGCTTAATTTTGAGTAACAAAATTCTGCAGGTGTGTGGATTTAAGCAATTGAACAGCACTAATTAAAACTGTGCACCCCTCACCCCATCCCTGGAAAGCGTCAGCGTAACGCCGGTGGTGACCTCGGCTGGGCTGTGTGACTGCTGTCCTCTGCGGGACCCCAAACCTGGGTTTAAAGTTAAGCCTGGGATTAGAGGCTGTGCTGAAGCCGGCGGGGCTGGGTCCCTCGCTGTCCTGAATCAGCAGTGGCTGCACAGGGAAGCCCCGGAGCGGGCAGGGCAGCTCGTGGGGTGTTGGGGGCTCAAAGGAGGGAGCTGGCTGAGGGTCCCCTGAGCTGCAGGGGACAAAAACCCCAGTAAAATTAACACCACTCCCACACACACCCATCGGGTTTTTAACCCACGTAGGCCTCTGTGCTTTGTCCTGCTGTGGAAGAAGCATCCCCGTTCTCCCCCAGAATTCTCCCAGGGATGCCTGCCTTCCTTTTAAAGCCTGTTTTTTTCTCTTCCCTCTGCTCTTTCAATGCTGCTGGGTCAATTTGCCCCCGTTTCCTCTATGCCGGCCTTAAATTCTGTAATTAACAGGTCTCGTTCCAGGGATGGGGAGGGAGGCAGGTCCTGCTCCGTGCCGAGGAGGGGATGCCGAAGGAAACATCTGGGGGCTTTCCCTCTGAATTAAACCAGCGCAAGAAAGAAAGGATAATATAATTAGGTGGGGGGAAAGGCAGAAGAAAAGTCTGAAACTCCCTGAAACCCAGCCCCTTTCATCCCGCGGGAGCTCGGCAGGGAGATCACAGGCAAAGCTGGCTCAGATGCGCTGGAACATTTCCAACTAGAGTGTTTAAAATAGAAAGGTTGTGTACCTGGGAGATTTATTTCATCTCTTAATTGGTTGTTTGTTTACATGACTCGGGAGCTCTTTGCTCGTGTTTGCTTTGCTGGCTCACTCAGCCGCTGAAAATCCCGGCCGGCCGCGTCCCGACCCGGACCCTTCGGCTCCTGCTCCTCCCCGTGACCCCCTTCCCATCCCCCCGGAGCCAGCGACCCTCCCATGGCACCCAGGTGTGCCCACAGGATGCTCCAGCTGAAGTCCCACCGTGCCGGCATCTCTTCCCTTGTGGAGACCAGGAGATGGTGGGGATGGACCCCTCTGGGCCAGGATTTGAGGCTCTCCTTCTCCAGAGCATCCTGCTAGACCCAGCAGAGGATGAGATGCAAAACCACCACGGGTTTGGGTTTGGTTTTCCCCTTGGTCTTGGCTCTCTGTGGCCTCAGCTTGCACAAAATTTTGGAGGAAAATCCGCTTTCTCCTGCCATGACTCTGGAGAGAAGTTTTAGAAACACCTGGAGAAGTGCAACAGCTTCTCTCTCACCCTCCTCTCTCGGCTGTGTACACAGTTTATGCTAATTTTCTCTTGTTTTTGTCTCGCTTCATGTTAATTCTCCCCTTTCCAGGCGTGCCCCGACGATTGGCGCGAGGTGCCCTGGGGCTCTTTGGCCCAGCGGGTGTCCTGATGGCCGATGGTCCCCTCCACCTCCTGCCTGGATGGGAGAACCCCTTTCCATCCCCCTCCCCGGAGCCAGTGGATCCTTATCTCAGCCTGGCATCCATCGCTGGAGGGGAGAGGGGAAGCTGCGCTCCGGGCTCTGCCGATAAGGAGCAGCCACCCAGATGGATCAGTGGGATGACCTTGGGAGGAGCAGCCTCCCTTGGGAGGGAGGAGCAGCCTCGGGAGCGATGGGGAAGCCGAAGATTAAGGGGGGGATCATGCCCGAGATGAGCCGGCGCCGCCCTTGAAATGAGGGAAGTGTTTCCAAAACAGGCGGGTTGGCCCCAAAACACCTCCCAGCTCCTGTGGCTCTCCTGGAACTGATGTCAGCAGTGGCCACGGGTGTTTGGGAGGAGCTGATGGGCGTCAGTGCAGGAATGTGAGGATTTGGGGCTTTTGTTTCCATGGGTTTTTGGGTTGCAAATGTGTTAACAGCTGGGGTTTTTTTGTTTTGTTTTTTTCTTTTTTCAAAATCAATCCCTTTCTCAATCTTTGCTGGATGCAGACGAATACACATTGCTAAGAGATAAATCAGAGCCTCTGCTCTTCTCCTCCTCCTCCTCCTCCTCCTCCTCCCTCACCTCTTCTCTCCTTCCCCCCTTTGAAGTCTGCATCAACACTGATAACTAAAACCACGTTTGCGGGAAGTTTGTTGATTTATCCTCTCGAATTTCTTTTTCCTCCTGGACTTTTGAACTGCTCTCATGGAAAAGGACTTCCCCATGTGCCACCTGCACGTTTTTTGTGGGGATTTTAGGGAAGGCACCAACTTAAAATCATCCCAGGCCGTGATGGTGTCTCCAAGCTTTGAGGCTCTGAGGGCATCCTGTGCTGCCTGCCCAGTCCATCCCAAATCCCTCGGAGTCAAATCCAGCAGGACACAGCAACCCAGCCCCAGGCCATCCACTGAGCCCCACGAGATGTTTGGAGCAGCAAGGAGGTCAGGAAGCCTCCAAGCTGGTGCTGGCCTGGGGTGGTGGGATGGGAGGACCAAAGGCTATGGGGAATTTTTCCCTCTTGCTGCAGGGTGTTGGGGAAAAAATGTGTCAGGATGTGGTGATGGGATTGCCCTACCACCGTGAGTAATGGAGCCTTCTCCAAAAATTCATCTTTGCTTGGGGCTGAAAAGTCCTGCTGGGGCTGGGAAGGGCCAAGCTGGGCTTGTGAGCTGGGAATCACTTTCTGGAGAGCAGATGGGACCCTGCACTGCACATAGTTCTTCTGCTGGTGCTGAGCTTTGATGGGAAAGCGCTGGGTTTTGGGACTGTGGAGGACAGCGAAGGCTCATCCAGGATTTTCCTGGGCTGGGATTTATGTATGCCACTGGCCAGCTGATGAAAAGTCTGGAAAAACCAGGACCTGCCATGTCTTGCAGAGCCACTAGCTTGGCATAGGCAAAGACCAGACCACTAATTACCTGCCTGAGGACAAAAAACTTGTGGATTTGTGTTTTCTTAGTGTCTGGTCCAAGGAGGTCCCCATCCAAGTGGCACCAAGAGTGCCCCAGGGAGATCATGCAAAGCAGGAAAAGCTTTGAAAGCCAAGAGAAGGAGGAGGAGATCCCTGGCTGTCACTGAGCATCTCCTCCAGGCCTGGCTGATGCAATGTGAGCCCTTCCAAAGGTTGGGAGGCCCTGGGAAGTCCCCAGGAACTTTGGTGGCATCAAGGCCAGCTGCCTGCTAGGGCTGGGGAGTCCCCAGCCCAGGGGCAGATGCTGAACAGGGGCCAAGCTGTGGTTCCCTGTGGGAAGGGCTGATCCAGCTTCTGTGGATCAGATGGCATCAGATATCCCTGAGGGAGGGTCAGCCAGGAGTAAACCTCCTTCTAGCAGGTTTCCATGAGGTGCAAGATGATGAAGATGTGGGTTTGGGATGGGGAAGAGGAAGGCAGGGGATCATTTCAGCCCTAAGCCCCGAGCNTTTCTTTTTTCAAAATCAATCCCTTTCTCAATCTTTGCTGGATGCAGACGAATACACATTGCTAAGAGATAAATCAGAGCCTCTGCTCTTCTCCTCCTCCTCCTCCTCCTCCTCCTCCCTCACCTCTTCTCTCCTTCCCCCCTTTGAAGTCTGCATCAACACTGATAACTAAAACCACGTTTGCGGGAAGTTTGTTGATTTATCCTCTCGAATTTCTTTTTCCTCCTGGACTTTTGAACTGCTCTCATGGAAAAGGACTTCCCCATGTGCCACCTGCACGTTTTTTGTGGGG